>CANTUR010000739.1:0-212013 GCA_947683625.1 Mallotus nudiflorus
ACTTCGAATACAAAATTCTCCCAACTCCTCGTCGGGATCTTAAACTACAATTTCCCCCGACCGAGGTCCACAATTCACCACAAGATACAAAAAAATATACATAAATTCAATAAATACCAAAAATGCCCTTTAAGTATCAAAATATGGTAATTTAAACATTAAAACACCAAAAGGAATTATTTTAACCGCTAATTACTTAAAACTCTAAGTAATAATATAATATTATTAAAAATTGATATTTCTCGGTAATTCAATATAACTTAATAAAAATTCATTTTACAAAACCAAATTACTTAATTAGTTCAAAAACATATTAAAAATTACTAAAAATCCATTTATTTACAAAAATAGTATATTATATATAATTTGAAAATAATTTTTGAAAAATAGTATTAATTACTTAAAATTAGTAAATAATTTGTCAAAAATCATTTTTATACCTCAAATAATTATTAAAGCCAATTAAACTTAATATTTAACTAAAATGACTACCAAATTACCCTTAATATATAAAAATACACATAAAATACTAATAATATTAAAAAAATTCAATAAAAATTATATAAATACACAAAAATTATTTTCTTAACATATATCTCATTATTATCACCAAAAACATATAATTAACCCATAATTTCCATCAAAACATACATTTAACCTAATTTTTCAAAATTGACATAAACTTAAAATAATTGTAAAAATTATATAAAAAATCACAAAAATTATAAATTAAATTCTAAAATTAATATCAACCACCAATAACACCAAAAATCACAATTTCACAATTTGTTTAATTAAAAATAATCAAATAATAATCAAATAATCAAAAATTCACAAAATCAAAATAAATCCCAAAAATTTTTCCATGAAGATCAAGCTACTAGAAACAACTTTTGTGAAGGGAGTTTGCCTAAATCAACCAAAAATCAACTAAAGAAAATAGAAAAACATAAAAGCTTAAAATCGAAAAATCGAGAAAACTCACAAACTGTCACAACCCAAAATAGGGGCCATGACCGGTGCTAGGGAACGGGAATTCTTTCGAATCTGAAACCCGTAGCAAGCCTTAAAATAAAATAAAACATGCAATAATAATAATAACATAATTAAAATAATCTGTAGCGGAAATAAATCATAAATAATAAAAAATAATAATCCACCACGGGATTTAATCAACAACTTATCACGACCCAAAATAGGGGCCATGACCGGCACTAGGGAATGGGAATTCTTTCAAATCCGGAACCCGTAGCAAGCCTAAAAATAAAATAAACATGTAATAATAATAACAACAACTCTTAATGTAGCGGAAATAAAATCATAATTATCAAAATAAAAATCCATATCTCATATATAGATAAATCCTTTGATACAAGTTTCAGTTCAATTTCTCAAAATACATAACTCACACAAATATAATATATAAAAACCCATAATTTATTTACAACTACTACAGTGTCTAGATTATAAAAATAATAAAACTCAAGACTCAGATAAGCAGTTTACATAAATAAGCGGGGCGGAAGAAATCCGGCGTACAGGCCTGCTATTGAGGTCTGAAGAAGATGACTCTCCTGGAAAATAGTCAACGGAGGGGAGTCAGACCTCACTGAGTGAATTACTATAATATATATACATGCATACTATATGCCAACGCACACAGTCGAAAGTATATATAGTATGTATGTATATAAGCAATTACACACAAATGCAATAAAAATCATTTTATATATTTATTGAAAATCACTATTTATGAAGGATCAAATAGAACCCTAGAATATCGCAACCTCAAAATAGTGTTAGACAACACTCTAGCCATACAGGCTCACTTATTCCAAATATAATCACTTGATCCATTTGGACAGTAGACTGGCCCCCGAGACACTAAGTCAACCGAGCTCCAGCAGTTTGACTATCAGTGTGATTGGCCCCGAGACACTTGGTCAACTGAGCTCCAGCAATCACACTCCCAAATCATATCTCACACATCAAATAATTATATCCAATCAATATCCACAAATGGTTAGTAATATAGCCTAAATGCTATAAGCGTACCGGTACGTTCTCGGTCCTAGTGCTGCCCACTAGGTAGCACGTTCTATCGATATCCTTCATTATAATATAAAGCATACATTCATAAAAGTAAATGATGCATGAATTGAATAAAATAGCAACATAAACCATATATATACTAAAAATATACCAAAAGTAAACCAGGTATATTTCGAGTATATATACGTCAAATAAATCCAATTAAATTATAAAATAAGCTAGAAATATACTTAAAAACATTTTAAACATAATTCATTAATAAAACATGCATATAGTTTAAAATATACCAAAAATAAACCAAAAATATCCGAAAATAAACTTAAGTACTAATTAAATCATTATGCATATTTAATCAAAATAAAACATATATTTCTAAAATCATGCATCCTAAAGCATATATATATATATATAATAGTAACTCACACTTAGTGCGCTCCTCGAAATAGGTCCGACGGGCCTGGTCCACTAGGCCTCAGTCTCGGTGCAACTAAACAAAAAATAATAACATACATCAGAATAAACCTAACAAAAAATCTTAGAAACTCGATATAGAATATTAGACACAGAATCAGAATTAGGGTTCGACCGGACATCACGTTTTACGAGAATTCTATCGAAAATCCTACAGAACCTCCCCTGTAAAACAGACATCTCTCTACTCAAAGAGTAGAGCCGGCCCTACAAAGAAACACACTTCGAAATAAACACAGAAACACATCCACAACCCCTCGGTCGGACTCCAAACTACAATTTACCGACCGGGGTCCACAAACACAGAATAATTATAAAAATACCGAAAATACCCTTATATCATAGAAATACATTTTATAAGTAGAAATTACAAAATTAACCCTAAAACACAGTAAAAATTGATAAAAACTCATTTATTTAGAAAAATCGTATATTATATATAATTGAAAATAATTCAAGAAAAATATTTTTAATTAATTAAAAATACTACATAATTTGTAGAAATCATTTTTATACTTTAAATAACTATTAAAACCAATTTAATTACATTTTTAGTCAATTTAGGGTAAAATTACCAAAATACCCATATATATATAAATATACTAAAATTACTCCAAAAATTCACCAAAAATAATATAATTATCCAAAATTAATTTTCTCAACATATTTATCAATAATATCAATAATTAAACTCAATTAACTAATCAATTTTAATTAAAAACAAAATTAACCCTATTTTCTCAAAATTACATAAACTAATTAAATTCAGAATAAATACATAGAAATTCATAAAAATTCCAAATAAATTTCTATAATTCATTTAAACACCTATATTTATCATAAAACACAATTTCATAATTTATTTAATTAATTTTCAAAAATTAGAAAATAATATTAAAATATTCAAAAATACCCAAAAATCAAAATAATTCCCAAAAATTCTAAAAAAATTCACACATGTAGATTAAGCTAAGGGGAATAACATTTGAGAAGGAATTTTCATGAATCAATCATTTGGAGCTTAAAAAAAATCAAAAACCCTAAGATGGCCGAATTGAACAATTGACAAAAACCTTACCAAATCAAGTTTTAAGCTTAAACAAAGCTTGGAATCGTCTTCTATGGCTTCAAGGGAGTCCAAACGACACCAGAATGAAGGAATTTGGTGGCCGGAATAGTGAGGTTGAAGAAAATGGGACTTTCGACCAAAAATGGTGGAAGACAAGCTGATTGGCGCCGGGGAAGGCGAGGCAGCGAAGGAGGACGGTGACACGCAGGGGAGGCACTCTGAACGGCGGCGAACGGATGGTGAGGGTGAGGGGATGGGTTATCTGGGGAAGGAGAAGAAAATGGAAGAGAAAAGAAAAGAAATAAAAAAAATTTTGTATATATATATATAATAATAATAATAATATTAATAATAGTTTA
Organism: Mallotus nudiflorus; assembly: GCA_947683625.1. Taxonomy (NCBI): domain Eukaryota; kingdom Viridiplantae; phylum Streptophyta; class Magnoliopsida; order Malpighiales; family Euphorbiaceae; genus Mallotus; species Mallotus nudiflorus. Next base: position 3,952 of record CANTUR010000739.1, read on the forward strand.
ATAATTTATAATATAGTATATTAATATAATACTTAGAAAAATTACCCACCACACACATAATTCAATATTTTAAAATTTAATACTAAATAAAAATAATTAAATAACAATAAAACTAATTAATAAATAATAAAATATTAGGGTAATTAATTAAACCCTAATTAAATAAATAAGTGCACATATATACATTATTTAGTACTATAAAAAATATATATGAGTTCATGAAAGTGCGTAAATCTCTTTAATATAATTAATAGTAAATTATTTACGTGAAAATTTCCCCAAAAATAGTATTCTCGGGAAAATTTTACGTAAAGCACTTAAAATAATATACAATATTTAAAATAAGTTTTAAATACTTATTAACTCGTAAAAATATCATAATTATATACAAAATTATTAACACTAGCATATCCCGATGCAGTATTAAAATATTTAAAAAAATACGGGATATTACAGTCTTCCCCCCTTACAAGAATTTGTCCCCGAATTCCAGAAAGAAAATGATCACAAGATCAAGAAAGGAAGAGATACAGGTAAGAAGCTCGCATCTCAGCTTCAGTCTCCCACGTATGCTCCTTAACTCTTGTTACAACCCAAAATAGGGGCCATGACCGGCACTAGGGAACGGGAATTCTTTCGAATCCGAAACCCGTAGCAAGCCTAAAAATAAAATAAACATGCAATAATAAAAACAACAGCTCTTAATGCAGCGGAAATAAAATCATAATTTATCAAAATAGAAATCTATATCTCATATATAGATAAATCCTTTAATACACGTTTCAGTTCAAACTCTTAAAATACATATCTCATATAAATACAATACATAAAACCCATAATTTATTTACAACTACTGCAGTGTCTAGATTATAAAAATAAAACTCAAGACTCAGATAAGTAGTTTACACAAAGAAGTCGGGGTGAAAGAAATCCGGCGTATAGGCCTGCTACTGAGGTCTGAAGAAGAAGACTCTCCTGAAAAATAGTCAACAGAGGGGAGTCAGACCTCACTGAGTGAATTACTATAATATATATACATGCATACTAAATGTCAATGCACACAATCAATGTATATATAATATGTATATATACAAGCAAATACATACAGATGCAATAAATTCATTTTATATATTTTTATTGAAAATCATCGTTTATGAAGGATCAAATAGAACCCTAGAATATCGCAACCTCAAAACAGTGTTAGACAACACTCTAGTCATACAGGCTCACTTATTCCAATATATGATCACTTGATCCATTTGGACAGTAGACTGGCCCCGAGACACTAAGTCAATCGAGCTCCAGCAGTCTGACTATCAGTGTGATTGGCCCCGAGACACTTGGTCAACCGAGCTCCAGCAATCACACTCCCAAATCATATCACACATCAAATAATCATATCCAATCAACATCCACACATGGTTAGTAATATAGCCTAAATGCTATAAGCATACCGGTACGTACTCGGTCCTAGTGTTGCCCACTAAGTAGCACGTTCTATTGATATCCTTCATTAAAATATAAAGCATACATTCATCAAAGTAAATGATGCATGAATTTAAATATAATAGCAATAATAACCATATATATACTAGAAATATACTAAAAGTAAACCAGGTATATTTCGAGTATATATACGTCAAATTAATCCAATATAATTACAAAATAAACTAAGAATATACCAAGGATGTAGATAAAAACATTTTAAGAATAATTATTAATAAGACATGCATATAGTTTAAAATATACAAAAAATAAACCAAAAATAAACTAAAAATAAATTTAAGTAATAATCAAACCATTTATGCATATTTAATAAAAATAAAACATACATTTCTAAATCATGCACCCTAAAGCATATATATATATATAATAGTAACTCACACTTAGTGCGCTCCTCGAGATGGATCCGACGGGCCTGGTCCACTAGGCCTCGGTCTCGGTGCAACTAAACAAACAAAAATAACAGACATCAAAATAAACCTAATGGAAAATCCTAGAAACTCGATCTAGAATATTAGACACAGAAACAGAATTAGGGTTCGATCGGACATCACATTTTATGAGAATTCTACCAAAAATTTGGCAGAACCTCCTCTGTAAAATGGACATCTCTCTACTCAAAGAGTAGAGCCGGCCCTGCAAAGAAATACACTTCGAACAACAAACACAGAAACATATCCACAATCCCTCGGCTCGGACTCCAAACTACAGTCTACCGATCAAGGTCCACAATTCACAAAAAAATTATAAAATACCAAAAATACCCTTATATCACAGAAATACATTAATAAGTAGAAATTACGTAATTAACCTTAAAACACAGTAAAAATTGATAAAAACTCATTTTATTAGTAAAATCGTATATTATATATATAATTGAAAATAATTCATGAAAAATAGTTTTAATTAATTAAAAATACTAAATAATTTATAGAAATCATTTTTATACCTTAAATAACTATTAAAACCAATTTAATTACATTTTTAGTCAATTTAGGGTAAAATTATCAAAATACCCCTATATATATAAATATAGTAAAATTACTCCAAAAATTCACCAAATATAGTATAATTATCCAAAAATTAATTTTCTCAACATATTAATCAATAATATCAATAATTAAACTCAATTAACTAATTAATTTCAATTAAAAACACAATTAACCCTATTTTCCAAAAATTACATAAACTAATTAAATTCAAAATAAATACATAGAAATTCATAAAAATTACAAATAAATTTCTATAATTCATTTCAACACCTATATTTATCATAAAACACAATTTCATAATTTATTTAATTAATTTTTGAAAATTAGAAAATAACATTAAAATATTCAAAAATACCCAAAAATCAAAATAATCTCCAAAAATTCTACAAAAATTTATACATGTAGATTAAGCTAAGGGTAACAACATTTGTGAAGGAATTTTTCATGAATTAATCAATTCAAAGTTCAAAAAAATCAAGAATCCTAATAGGCCGAAATTGCAAAATCGAAACCTAAGCAAATCAAGACCATTTTAAGTGAAACAAAGCTTGGAATCACACTCACCGAAGCTCAAAGAGAAGAAAGAGACCGGCGGTGTCAAAAACTGTGGTCGAAAACGGCGTGATCGACGTAGCTTCCACTTTCGGCTTCCAAAGCTAATTCCGACCAAAACTTGACAGAATAGGGTGCTGCTAGCGGTGAGGAAGGCTGGGGAAGGAGGTGGCACGCTGGACGGCACACCAACGGTGAGAAAATGGGAGTAGTAGCAGTGGTGAGGGCGGAAACCGATCGGGGAAGAAGGAGAAGTGGGCAATGGCAAAGTTGTAAATAAATCAAACTTTAATTTTTGTTTTAATATTAAATGTATATATGTATATATATATACCTTACACTATATATTAAAATAATATAAAATCACACACATTAAATATACACCACACACATATAATTTAATACTAAATAAAAATAATTAAATAATAATAAAACTAATAAATAAATAATAAAATAATAGGGTAATTAATCAAACCCTAATTAAATAAATACAGATATATATGTTATTTAGTATTTTAAAAATATATATGAGTTCATGCAAGTCCGTAAATATAACTAAAATAATTAATGGTAAATTATTTACGTGAAAATTTCTCCGAAAATGCAAGTCCCGGGAAAATTTTACGTAAAGCACTTAAAATAATATACAATAATTAAAATAAGTTTTAAATACATATTAACTCATAAAAATATCATAATTATATACAAAATTATTAACACTGCATATCCCGATGCAGTATAAAAATGTTTAAAAACTCGGGATATTACAACTCTGTCGCTACGCCACAGAACCTTGACCATCGGAATCTGCTTCGAACGCAACTGTCGAACTTGATAATCAACGATCACCACAGGTTCTTCCACAAACGTCAGATCTTCACTCACTTCTACAAACGTCAGATCTTCACTCACTTCTTAAATCCAGGACACACATCCTCAACATATCTTCCAGTGTCTGGATCATCCTCTCAGACTGACCATCTGTCTGACGATGAAAAGCAGTACTAAAATCCAACCTAGTGCCCATTGCTTCTTGCAACTTCTGCAAAAAATGAGAAGTAAATACTGAACCTCTGTCTGACATAATGGACATAGGTACTCCATGAAGGCACACAATGTGCTTCACATATAACTTCATCAATCTAGCTACAAAATAAGTGGCTTTCACAGGTAGGAAATATGCAGACTTCGTCAACCTGTCTACAATCACTCAGATGGAATCGTATCCATCCTTAGAACGAGGTAAACCTACCACAAAATCCATAGCTATCCTTTCCAACTTCCACTCGGGAATAGGAAGAGGTTGAAGCTTCTTAGAAGGTTTCTGATGCTCAACTTTCACTTGTTGACACGTCAGACACTTAGCAATATAATCAGTGACATCCTTCTTCAATCCATCCTACCAGTATAAGTCTCTGATACTGTGGTACATCTTAGTGACACCCGGATGTACGCTATAGGCTGTAGAATGTGCTTCCTCTAGGATCTCTTCTCTCAAATCATCCATATCAGGAACACACAATCTACCACTAATCCACAACACACCATCATCATCGAGTGTGAAATCAGTGAACTTCCCTGCTCTGACATTCTCTGCAAGCTCTTCTAGAATAGGATCTCGGCTCTGAGCTGCTTTAATCCTATCTCTCAGTACAGATCGCACCTTAAATTAAGCTACCTGATCTACTTATCTTCATCATTAGACCTTGATCCACCATCAGATGCAATTCCTGGATCAATGGTCTCCTCTCAACACTGATGTGAGCAAGACTACTTGAGGACTTTCTACTCAAGGCATCTGCTACCACATTAGCCTTGCCCGGATGATATAAAATCTCACAGTCATAATCCTTCAATAATTCCAACCATCTCCTCTGCCTTAGATTCAGATCTCACTGCTGGAAAATGTACTTAAGGCTTTTGTGATCAGTAAATATCTCATAAGTCACCCCGTACAGATAATGTCTCCAAATCTTCAAAGCAAAGATCACTGCAGCCATTTCTAGGTCATGTGTGGGATAGTTCTGCTCATGCTTCTTCAACTGCCTTGAAGCATAGGCTATCACCCTTCCATTCTGCATCAACACACAACCAAGGCCAACTCTAGAGGCATCACAATAAACTGTGAACTTGTCCACACTATTAGGCAAAGCTAACATTGGCGCTGTGGTCAACTTCTCCTTCAATAACTGAAAACTGTTCTCACAAGCTTCTGACCACTCGAATCTAACATTCTTCTGAGTCAAGCGAGTCATAGGGGCTGCAACTCTGGAAAAATCCTGCACAAACCGCCTATAATACCCGGCTAAACCTAGAAAACTCTGAATCTCAGTGACAGAAGTCGGTCTAGGCCACTCAAACACTGCTTCAATCTTCTGTGGATCAACCTGGATACCTTCTTTAGACACTATGTGTCTAAGAAAAGAAACACTCTCCATCCAGAAATCACACTTCGAGAATTTAGCATAAAGCTGATGATCTCTAAGTGTCTGTAGTATAATCCTCAAGTGATATACATGCTCCTCCATACTCCTCGAATAAACCAGTATATCATCGATGAAGACTACCACAAACTGATCCACATACTGTCTGAATACCCTGTTCATCAGGTCCATAAAAGCTGCTGGTGCATTAGTCAAACCAAAAGACATCACCAGAAACTCATAATGGTCATATCTAGTGCGGAATGTTGTTTTAGAAATATCAGCTTCACAAATCTGCAGCTGATGATAACCCGACCTCTGGTCAATCTTAGAAAAGAACTGTACACCCTATAGCTGATCAAACAGGTCATCTATCCTCAGAAGAGGATACTTGTTCTTTAATGTCACCTTGTTCAGCTCTCTGTAGTTAATGCACAGTCTCAAGGTACCATCCTTCTTCTTTACAAACAAGACTGGTGCTGTAATATCCCGTGTTTTAAATGTTTTAATATTTCATCGGGATATGCAGTGTTAATAATTTTGTATATATATTATGATATTTTTATGAGTTGATATGTATTTAAAACCTATTTTAATTATTGTGTATTATTTTAAGTGCTTTACGTAAAATTTTTCCGAGAATTTTATTTTCGGGGAAATTTTCACGTAAATTATGTATTATTAATTATTTTAAATAGATTTATGGACTTGCATGAACTCATATATATTTTTAAAATACTAAATAATGTATATATGTGTATTTATTTAATTAGGGTTTGATTAATTACCCTAATATTTTATTATTTATTAATTAGTTTTAATATTATTTAATTATTTTTATGTGTATTAAATTTTTTAAAATATTAAATTATATGTGTGTGGTGTATATTTAATGTGTGATTTTATATTATTTTAATATATAGTATAAATTATATATATATATATATATTTAATATTAAACAAAAATAAAAGTTTAGTTTATTTACAAGACTGCCATTCTTCTTCTTCCTCTCTCCCGACCATTCCCCATCATCGTTCCGCCACCTGCCATCCCGATTTCTCACCGTCGGTGTGCCTCCCAACATGCCACCTCCTTCCTCAGCCTTCCCCGCTGCCTGTTGCAGCTGTTTCTGGCATCTGGAAGTTGTTTTTAGCCGGAAAGCCGAAAGTGGGAGCTAACGTCGTTCACGAGGTTTTTGGCCACTGTTTTTGACACTACCAGTTTTTTTCTTCTCCTTGAGCTCCGGTGAGTGTGATTCCAAGCTTTGTTTCACTTAAAATGGTCTTGATTTGCTTAGGTTTCGATTTTGCAATTTCGACCATTTTAGGGTTCTTAATTTTTTTGAACTTCAATTTGATTGATTCATGAAAAATTCCTTCACAAATGTTGTTCCCCTTAGCTTAATCTAAACGTATGAATTTTTGTAGAATTTTTGGAGATTATTTTGATTTTTGGGTATTTTTGAATATTTTAATATTATTTTCTAATTTTCGAAAATTAATTAAATAAATTATGAAATTGTGTTTTATGATAAATATAGGTGTTGAAATGAATTATAGAAATTTATTTGGAATTTTTATGAATTTCTATGTATTTATTTTGAATTTATTTAGGTTTATGTATTTTTAAAAAATAGGGTTAATTGTGTTTTTAATTGAAATTAATTAGTTAATTGAGTTTAATTATTGATATTATTTATAAATATGTGGAGAAAATTAAGTTTGGATAATTATACTATTTTTGGTGAATTTTTGAATGAATTTTAGTATATTTAAATATATAGGGGTATTTTGGTAATTTTACCATAAATTGACTAAAAATGTAATTAAATTGGTTTTAATAGTTATTTAAGGTAAAAAAAATGATTTCTACAAATTATTTAGTATTTTTAACTGATTAAAACTATTTTTCATGAATTATTTTCAAATTATATATATAATATACGATTTTTCTAAATAAATGAGTTTTTATCGGTTTTTAATGTGTTTCAGGGTTAATTATGTAATTTCTACTTAGAAAATGTATTTCTATGATATAAGGTTATTTTTGGTATTTTTATAATTATTCTATGATTGTGGACCCCGATCGGTAGATTGTAATTTGGAGTCCGATTGAGGGGTTGTGAATGTGTTTTTGAGCCTATTTTTCGAAGTATGTTTCTTTACAGGGTTGGCTCTACTCTTTGAGCAGAGAGATGTCCATTTTACAGGGGAGATTCTACCGAATTTTTGGTAGGATTCTCGTAAAACGTGATGTCCGGTCAAACCCTAATTTTGTTTCTGTGTCCAATATTCTAGATCGAGTTTCTAGGATTTTCTGTTAGGTTTATTCTGATGTCTCTTATTTATTATTTGTTTAGTTGCGCCGAGACCGAGGCCTAGTGGACCAGGCCCGTCGGACCTATCTCGAGGAGTGCACTAAGTGTGAGTTATTATATATATATATATATATATATATATATATATATATATATATATATATATATATATATATATATATATATATATATATGTTTAGGGTGCATGATTTAGAAATATATGTTTTATTTTTAATTAATTATGCATAAATAATTCAATTATTACTTAAGTTTATTTTTAGTTTATTTTGGTTTATCTTTAGTATATTTTCGGCATATTTTAAATTATATGCATGTGTTGCTAATAAATTAGGTTTAAAATGTTTTTAAATATATATTTAGTTTATTTTATGATTTAACTGGATTTATTTGACGTATATATACTCGAAATATACCTGGTTTATTTTTGGTATATTTCTAGTATATATATGGTTTATGTTGCTGTTTTATTCAATTCATACATCATTTACTTTTTATAAATGTATGTTTTATATTATAATGAAGGATATCAATAGAACGTGCTACCTAGTGGGCAGCACTAGGACCGAGTATGTACCGGTACGCTTATAGCATTTAGGCTATATTACTAACCAGTTTGAGGATATTAATTGGATTTGATTTGTCTGATGTATGATATGATGTAGGAGTGTGATTGTTGGAGCTCGGTTGACCAAGTGTCTCGGGGCTAATCACACTGACAGTCAGATTGCTGGAGCTCGATTGACTTAGTGTCTCGGGGCCAGTCTACTGTCTAAATGGATCAAGAGATCATATGGCCGAATTCGAAAAATTGAAACCTAAGCAAATCAAGACCATTTTAATTGAAACAAAGCTTGGAATCACACTCACCGGAGCTCAAGGAGAAGAAAGAGACTGGTGGTGTCAAAAACGGTGGCCGAAAACGTCGTGAACGACGTTGCTCCCACTTTTAGCTTCTTCGGCCAAAAATGGCTTCTAGACGCCTGAAACAGCTACAACAGGAGGTGAGAAAGGCTAGAGAAGGAGGTGGCACGCCGGAAGGTACACCAACAACAAGAAAATGGCGGTAGCAACGGCAGACGGTGATGGGGAATGGTCGGGAGGAAGAAGAAGAATGAATGGCAAAGTTGTAAATATACTAAACTTTATAATTTTGTTAATATTAAATGTATATATGTATATATATATACTTTATACTATATATTAAAATAATATTAAATCACACACATTAAATATACACCACACACATATAATTTAATACACCTAAAATAATTAAATAATATTAAAACAAATAAACAAATAATAAAATATTAGAGTAATATTAATTAAACCCTAATTAAATAAATAATTACACTAACATACATTATTTAGTATTTTAAAAATATATATGAGTTCATGCAAATATGGAAATCTATTTAAAATAATTAATAGTAAATTATTTACGTGAAAATTTCCCCGAAAATGCAAGTCACAAGAAAATTTTACGTAAAGCACTTAAAATAATACACAATAATTAAAATAGGTTTTAAATACATATCAACTCATAAAAATATCATAATATATATACAAAATTATTAACACTGCATATCTCGATGCAGTATTAAAATATTTAAAAACACGGGATATTACATATTTTTATTTTGATTTTTAGAATTTATTTTAATTTTTGTGAATTTTTTATTATTTTATTATTATTTTATAATTTTCGTAAATTAATTAAATAAATTGTGAAATTATGATTTTTGGTGTTTATGGTGGTTGAAAATAATTATACAATTTAATTTATAATTTTTGTGATTTTTGTGTAATTAATATAATTTTATTTAGTTCGTGTGAATTTTGGAAATTTAGGTTAAATGTGTATTTTGTTCAAATTAATTAGTTAATTGAGTATAATTATTGATTTTATTGAATTATATGTTAAGAAAATAATTTTTGAGTAATTATATAATTTTTAGTGATTTTTTGAATAATTATTGTATATTATGTGAATTATTATATATTAGGGGTATTTTGGTAATTTGATAGTAATATTAGTTGAATATTAAGTTTAGTTGGTTTTAATAATTATTTGAGGTATAAAAATGATTTTTACAAATTATTTACTATTTTTAACTAATTAAAACTATTTTTTGAAATTTATTTTCAAATTATATATAATATACTATTTTTATAAATAAATGAGTTTTTAGTGATTTTTAATATGTTTTTGGGCTAATTAAGTAATTTGGATTTATAAAATGAATTTTTGTTAATATTTGTGAATTTATCAAGAATTATTGATTTTTCAATAATATTATATTAATATTAGGGTTTTAGGTAATTATTATCGATGAAATAATTATTCTTAGTGTTTAAATATTTAAATTGCTATATTTTGGTATATAAAGGGTATTTTTGGTATTTATGAAATTTTAATGTATTTTGTGCATATCTTGTGAATTGTGAACCTCGGTCGATAGAATTATAGTTTGAGGATCCGACTGAGGGGTTGTGTGGTTATCCTATATTTAAAGTGTGTTTTCTTGCAGGATCGGCTCTACTTTTTAAGTAGAAAGATGTCCGTTTTACAGAGGAGGTTCTATCGAATTTTTGGTAGAATTCTTGTAAAACGTGACATTTGATCAAATTCCTAGTCCTTGTTTATGTCTAGAATTCTAGATCAAGTTTCTAGAAATTAAGTTAGATTTATTCTAATTTCGTGCTAATATTTTATTTGTTTAGTTGCGCCAAGACCGAGGCCTAGTGGACCAGGCCCATCGGACCCATCTTATGAAGCACACAACTATGAGTTGTTATTGTAATATCCCGTATTTTTAAATATTTTAATACTACATCGGGATATACAGTGTTAATAATTTTTAAATATGATATTGATATTTTATAAGTTTTTGATTAATTAAAATTGATTTTTAATTGTTTGTTATTATTTTAAGTGCTTTACGTAAAATTTTCCCGGGACTTGCATTTTCGGGAAAATTTTCACGTAAATAATTTATTATTAATTATTTTAAATAGATTTACAGACTTGCATGAACTCATACGTATTTTTAAATTACTAAATAAAGCCTATGTGTGTATATATTTATTTAATTAGGGTTTAATTTATTACCCTAATATTTTATTAATTATTTATTAGTTTTATTGTTATTTAATTATTTTATTTAGTATTAAATTATTAAAATATTAAATTATAAGTGTGTGGTGTATATTTAATATTATTTTATTATATAGTGTAAAGTATATATATATACACATTATAAGTCAAAAATCAAAACTTTTGGAAAATTACATTTTTGCCCCCGATTGCTCCTTCTTCCCCGATTTCCGCTTCCCTCGCCATCCGCCATCTGCAACTATCGATTCCTTGCTGTCCGGTGTGCCACCATGTAATAATCTTGATTTTTAAATTATTTTAATATAAAATGAGATTTGCAATGTTAATAAATTTTAAAAGTCAACTTTAATTATTTTATTATTTTGTGGTTAATATTCGTTATTTTATGTTTAATTATACTTTTCTATGTAAATATTTTATTTTGAAATTTATTATTTTGGACATTTAATTTGCATTATTAATAATTATTATTTTGAATAGTATTATTTTAATAATATTTAGTTATGTGCATTATTACTTTAATATTATATTTTTAAATAAATTACATTAATTGTTTTAATTAGTATTATTATTATATATTGTTATTTTATGCATATATGTTAATGCATGTGTGTTTATATATATATATATATATATATGTATATTGAGTGGTTGAGATTGATTTATGGTAAAGTATTATTATTTTATTATAATGTTTTATTAACATGATATATATATATATACACACACACATGCATGCATACAAAATAAACATACATGCATGCATTAAACACTAACACACTCACACAGCATATATATACATATACACATTTATAAAAGAAACGTAAACACTATTCATATCCCATTTTTCTTTCTTTCTTTCTTTTTACAGAAACTTCTCTTCTTCCCTTCGTGCAACCCGATCCTCAACCCTCACTATGCCTCCCTGACGTCCGGCCGGCCATCCACCACACTCTGTCACTTTCCGTCGTCTTCCTCTTCCTTCCTTGGCGCCGGTAACGTCCGTTTTTGGAAAGAAGCCAAAACTCCATTAAATCCGGCCAATCTTCTTTTCGACCACCATTTCCTTCGATTCTAGTGTCTTTCTCTTCCTCTTGCTCCGGTGAGTCCTAATCCAAGCTTAGTTTAAGCTTAAACCTCCATTTTCGTGAGTTATGTTTGATTTTTGTTTATGGAGCATTAGGGTTTTGAATTTTTTTTAAGCTTGATCTTGATGAATCTTGCAATCTTCCTTCACAAAAGTTGTTCCTGGAAGCTTAATCTACTTCCATGAATTTTTATGTGATTTTTGGAATTTATTTTGATTTTTTTGAATTTTTGAATATTTTAATATTATTTTATTAATTTTCGTAAATTAATTATATAAATTGTGAAATTGTGATTTTTGATGTTATTAGTGGTTATTATTAATTTTAGAGTTGAGTTTATAATTTTTGTGAATTTTGTGTAATTTTTATAATTATTTTTAGTTTATGTCAACTTGGAAAATATAGGTTAAATATATATTTTGTTAGAAGTAGTTGGTTAAATATATGTTTTTGTTGATATTATGGAGATATATGTTGAGGAAATAATTTTTGTATATTTATATAATTTTTATTGAATTTTTTTTAGTATTATTAGTATTTTATGTGTAATTTTAAATATTAGGGTTAATTTGGTAATTTGATGGTAATTTTAGTTGAATATTATGTTTAATTGATTTTTATAATATTTGAGATATAAAAATGATTTTTACAAATTATTTACTATTTTTAACTAAATAAACTAATTTTCAAAAATTGTTTTCAAATAATATATTATATATTATTTTGATAATAAAATGAGTTTTTATAACTTTTTGTTACATTATTGGGCTAATTAAGTTAATTGGATTTATAAAATGAATTTTTATTAATATTGTGTAATTATTGTAAAAAAAAAAAATGAATTTTTGATAATATTATAATATTATTTGGGATTTTAATTAATTATTTGGGAAAATAATTATTTTGGTGTTTAATGTTAAATATACTGTATTTTGATATTTTGAGGGTATTTATGGTAATTATTGATTTTTAATATAATTTTATTGTATTATTTGAATTTTGGTGAATTGTGGACCTCGGTTGGGAAATTTTTGTAGTTCGGGATCCCAACCGAGGGTTGTGCGAATTTTTATACTCGAAGTGTGTTTTCCTTGCAGGAGCGGCTCTACTTTTTAGTAGAGAGATGTCCGTTTTACAGAGGAGGTTCTGTCGAATTTTTGGTAGAATTCTCGTAAAACGTGACACCGGGTCAAATCTTAATTCCGTGTCAGTCTGTGTTTTTGTAATCCTAGATCGAGTCTCTAGAAGTTTAAGTTAGAATTTATTCTGATGGTTGTTATTTTATTTTTCTAGCTGCGTTGAGACAGAGACCTAATGGACTGGGCCCGTCGAGTCTGTCTCGAAGAACGCACACCAGTGAGTTATTATACTGTATATATATGCAGTGCATATAGGATGCATGACTTAGGATTTTTATTTTCATTATATGTTTAAACATTAATTTAATTATAATATGATTTGGTATATTTTCGGTTTATTTTTAGTACATTTTTGATATATGTATGTTAGATATTTAAGTTTATGTTTGTTATAATTTAATATTTATACATGATTTAAATGTGCATCGAACCATAATTATTTTATTAAATAATTAGTATAATTTAGGTTATTCTTAAATAATTGCATGCTATATTATAAACCTACACTTAAATTATTTTTAAGTTTATTTTTGGTATATTTTGATTTATTTCCAAGTAAATACATGTTTTATTATTAAATTAAACCTAACACATTAGTGGTACATTTAGGGTATATTTTTTTTTATATATATGCATGCTAGATAATTAGGTTTGTTTTTAGTATATTTGTGAATATATGTTAAACCTAAATACATATTTAAATGAATATTTATACATAAATGTTTTATTAAATGATTTGTGTACTTAGGATATATCTTTTGTACATTTGAGTATATTTTTAAGAAAATGCATGTTATATTATTGTTACTCATTTAAATTGTTTTTTTTTTACCATATTAATGATTTATCTTTAGTTTATTTCATATTTTATTCGACATATATATATATATCCGAAATATACTGGGTATATTTTAGGTATATTTTAGGTATATTTATATATATATATATGGTTGCTTTTACTATTATGAATATTGTTCTACATTAATTATTTTCCGAATGAATGATTTATTTGAATGAAGGATATCAATAGAACGTGTTTCCTAGTGGGCAGCACTAGGACCGTGTACGTACCGGTGCGAAAGAATAAGGTTGAATGAGAGTTAATTTTGGGTGATTATAATTGATTTGATTGATTTGACTAAGATTAATGGTATGTTAGATAGTGTGATTGCGGGGCCAATCACACTGACAGTCAGACTACTGGAGCTCGGTTGACTTAGTGTCTCGGGGCCAGTCTACTGTCCATAAGTGAATTGAATGATCTATTGGGTTGATTGAGATGTGAGGTGATGGATAGTGTGATTGCTGGAGCTCGGTTGACCAAGTGTCTCGGGGCCAATCACACTGACAGCCAGACTGCTGGAGCTCGGTCGACTTAGTGTCTCGGGGCCAGTCTGCTGTCCATATTGGAATAAGTGTTCTATTTGGAATCAAGTGAGCCTGTATGGCTAGAGTGATGATGAGATTGTTTGAGGTTGTTATTATTTAGGGTTCTATGGATCCTTCATGAATTTAATCAAACGTTTTCTACATGTAGTATATTTATAAAAGCAGAGTTTGGCATTCGTGTGAAATGTGTGTGTATATATATATATATATATATATATATATATAAGAATGCCTGATTGTTATGGTTTAGTTTGCATGTATATATAGTATAATAATTCACTCAGTGAGGTCTGACCCCCCCTCAATTATTTTTTTTCAGGAGATCCCACATCGTCAAACCTTAGTTGTAGAGTTCCTCGCCGGTGTTCTTCAGTCCCGGCTATTTTATGCAAATGTATATTCTGAATTCTGATTTATATTCTAAAAACTGCAGTAGTTGTGTTATTGTATTTGAGGAGCATTATTTTGTTTGGATATTAAATACTCTGAGAATTTGTATTTGAACACCGTATGAATATGTATACATTTATGAAAGAATTTGGAGAATTTATTTTATATATTGATTCAAAATTTTTTAATTATATCGTACTTTTTATTTATTTATTGTATGATTTTATTTTCTTAGGCTTGCTACGGGTTCTGGATTCGAAAGAATTCCCGTTCCCTAGCGCCGGTCATGACTCCTAGTTTGGGTCGTGACACACCACCTCCCCCAGCCTTCCTCGCCGCCTGTAGCAGCCGTTTCCAGCGTCTGGAGATCGATTTTTGGCTGAAAGCCGAGAGTTTGCATTTTCTTCTTCCCTCACGATTCCGGCCACCATTTTGACACCGCCAATCTCTTTCTTCTCCTTGAGCTCCGGTGAGTGTGATTCTAGCTTTGGTTTGAGCTGAATTGGTCTTGATTTGCTTAGGTTTCAAATTTTCAAATTCGGCCATCTTAGGGTTTTTGAATTTTTTTGAGCTTCAAATGGTTGATTAATGAAAAGTCCCTTCACAAATTTTGTTCCCCTTAGTTTAATCTACATCTATGAATTTTTTTGGAATTTTTTGAGATTAATTTGATTTTTGGGTATTTTTTAATATTTTAATATTATTTTCTAATTTTCGGAAATTAATTAATTAAATTATGAAATTGTGTTTTATGATAAATATAGGTGTTGAAATGAATTATAGGAATTTATTTGGAATTTTTATGAATTTCTAAGTATTTATTTTGAATTATTTAAGTTTATGTAATTTTTGGGAAAATTAGGTTAATTGTGTTTTTAATTGAAATTAATTGGTTAATTGATTTTAATTATTGATATTATTGATAAATATGTTCAGAAAATTAATTTTGGATAATTATACTATTTTTGGTGAATTTTTGGAGTAATTTTAGTATATATATATAGGGGTATTTTGGTAATTTTACACAAATTTGGCTAAAAGTGTAATTTAATTGGTTTTAATAGTTATTTAAGGTATAAAAATGATTTCTACAAATTATTTAGTATTTTCAATTAATTAAAACTATTTTTCGTGAATTATTTTCAATTATATATATAATATACTATTTTACTAATAAAATGAGTTTTTATCGGTTTTTACAGTGTTTTAAGGTTAATAATGTAATTTCTACTTATTAAATGAATTTCTATGTTATAAGGGTATTTTTGGTATTTCTGAAATTATTCTGTGTTTGTGGACCCCAGGTCGGTAGACTGTAGTTTAGAGTCCGACCGAGGGGTTGTGAATGTAATTTTGTATTTATTTTCGAAGTGTATTTCTTTGCAGGGTCAGCTCTACTCTTTGAGTAGAGAGATGTCTGTTTTACAAGGGAGTTTCTGTCGAATTTTTGGTAGAATTCTCGTAAAATGTGATGTCCGATCGATCCCTAATTTCGATTCTGTGTTTAATATTCTAGATCGAGTTCTAGGATTTTCTGTTAGGTTTATTCTGATTTCTGTCGTTATTGTTTGTCTAGTTGCGCTGAGACCGAGGCCTAGTGGACCAGGCCCATCGGATCCATCTCGAGGAGCGCACTAAGTGTGAGTTGCTATTTTATATATATATGCTTAGGGTGCATGATTTTAGAAATATATGTTTTATCTTGGTTAAATATGCATAATAGTTTAATTAGTACTTGAGTTTATTTTAGTTTATTTTTGGTTTATTTTAAACTATATGCATGTTTTATTAATAAAACAGGTTTAAAAGGTTTTTAAATATATTTCTAGTTTAATTTGTAATTTAATTGGATTTATTTGACGTATATATACTCGAAATATACCTAGTTTACTTTTGGTATATTTCCAGTATATATATATGGTTTATATTGTTATTTTATTTAAATTCATGCATCATTTTATTTATGAATGTATGTTTATATTTAAAATGAAGGATATCGATAGAACGTGTACGTACCGGTGCGCTTATAGCATTTAGGCTATATTACTAACCATTTGAGGATATTGATTGAATCTGATTATTTGATATGTGTGATATGATTTGGGGAGTGTGATTGCTGGAGCTTGGTTGACCAAGTGTCTCGGGGCCAATCACACTGACAGTCAGACTGCTGGAGCTCAATTGACTTAGTGTCTCGGGGCCAGTCTACTGTCCAAATGGAATAAGTGAATATTTTGGAATAAGTGAGCCTGTATGGCTAGAGTGTTGTCTAACATTATTTTGAGGTTGCGATATTCTAGGGTTCTATGTGATCCTTCATAAATGATGATTTTAAATAAAAATATATAAAATGATTTTATTGCATTTGTGTGTATTTGCCTGTATATATACATATTAGATATATACTGTTGACTATATGCATTGTCATTTTAGTATGCATGTATATATATTATAGTAATTCACTCAGTGAGGTCTGACTCCCCTCCGTTGACCATTTTTCAGGAGAGTCATCATCTTCAGACCTCAGTAGCAAGCCTGTACGTCGGATTTCTTTCGCCCCGACTTCTTTATGTAAACTACTTATCTGAGTCTTGGGTTTATTTTATCTAGACACTACAGTAGTCATTAAATTATTAAAGAGATGTTGTATTATATATTTGAACTGGATTTGTATTAAAATAATTTATATATATGTGATTATGAGGATTTGATTTAAATCCAGTTGGTGCATATGTTATTGTGATATTTATGATTTTTATTTCCGCTGCATTATATATTGTTATTACTATTGCATGTTTATTTTATTTTATTTTTAGGGTTGCTACGGATTCCGGATTCGAAAGAATTCCCGTTCCCTAGCGCCTGTCATGGCCCCTGTTTTGGGTCGTGACAGTTATTTTATATATACATGTATTTAGGTTGCATGCTTTTAGAAATGTATGTTTTAATTGTATGAATTATGCATAAATGATTTAATAAATGCTTAAGTATATATTTAGGTATACTTTTAGTATATTTTTGATATATCTGGAATTAAGTGCATGTTTTACCTTTAATTTATACCTAAGTTGTTTTTAAGTATATATATATATGGTTTATTTTTTGTGTATTTTATAATTGAACTGAATTTATTTGACGTATATATACTCGAAATATACTTGGTTTATTTTTGGTATATTTCTAGTATATATATAGTTTATATTGGCATTTAAATTAATATCATGCATCATTTATTTTACGAATGTATGAGTTTATTTTACTGAAGGATATCAATAGAATGTGCTACCTAGTGGGCAGCACTAGGACCAAGTACGTACCAATACGATGATAGAATTTAGGTTAAATTACTAACCTTTTGGTGGATTATGACTTGTTGATTGATCTAATTAATGTGAGATATGATTTGAGAGTGTGATTACTGGAGCTCGATTGACCAAGTGTCTTGGGGCCAATCACACTAACAGTCAGATTGCTGGAGCTCGGTTGACTTAGTGTCTCAAGGCCAGTCTACTATCCAAATAAAATAAGTGAAGTTATTTGGAATAAGTGAGCCTGTATGGCTAGAGTGTTATCTAACACTATTTGAGGTTGGGATCATTTAGAGTTCTATTTGATCCTTCATAAGCTAATATTTTTCATTATTATATAAAATGATTTTAGCACCTGTGTGTATTTGTCTGTATATATATTTATTATACATTTTTTGTTGAGTGTCTGCATTTGACATTTAGTTATGCATGTATATATATTATAATAATTCACTCAGTGAGGTCTAACTCCCCTCTGTTAATTTCTTTTTTAGGAGAGTCTTCATCCTCAAACCTCAGTAGCAGACCTATACGCCGGATTTCTTCCGCTCCGGCCTTATTATGTAAACTGCTTACTTGAGTTTATTTTGTATTCTATACTGTAATATCCCAAGTTTTTAGATAATTTTAAATTGCATCGGGATATGCAGTATTAATAATTTTTATATTTTTTTTGTTTATTTAATTAGTTTATTATTTATTTAAAGTCATTTTTAATTATTTTAAGTCTTTTATGTAAAATTTTCCCGAGAGTTTTAGTTTCAGGGAAATTAAAACTTAAATAAATAAATATTAATTATTTTGGACGATTTTGTGAATTTGCATGAGTCCATGCATGATTTTTAAGTGTCGTATTAAAATATATACATATACATGCATATATGCACATTTAAATAAATTAGGGTTTATTTTTAATTAAATTTATATTATATAATTTTAATAAGTAATATGTGTATATATATGTATATGTATAGAGATATTATTAATTATGTGTGTGGTGAATAATTATTGTGAATATAATATTTATATATTATAATAATATAAATTGTAGTTATATATATACATATATATATATATACATATATATATATATATACATATATATATATATATATATATATATATATATATATATATATATATATATATATATATATATATATATATATATAATATTTACCAAAACAAAAGTTCATAATATTTACAATATTGCCATTATCACCATCCCCTTCGTGCCCGATGTCCCCCTTCCCTCTCCGGTGACTGCAACTTCGATTTCTTGCCGTCGGTGTGCCTCTCAGCCGTCCTTCTCCATCTCCAGCCCATCTCGCCACCCTTAGCTCCCTTTTTTGGAGTTGTTTGGCCGGTTTTCTTCAAAGAAACCGAAACTTGGTTTCAACTCCGATCACAATGATTCCGACCACCATTTAAAGTGCCATCGGTCTCTATCTCTTCCTTGAGCTCCGATGAGTGCATTTCTAAGCTTGGATTCACTTGATTTGATTTAGATTTCCCTAGGTTTCCAATTTTCAATTTCGGCTAACTTGTATTCTTAATTTTTTTGAGCTTCGATTTTAATGATTCGAGCAAAATTTCCTCAAAAAGATTGATCCTTGTAGCTCAATCTACATGCTGCAATTTTTGTAGAATTTTTGGGAACTACTTTGATTTTTATGAATTTTTGATTATTTTATTAATATTTTCTAATTTTCATAAATTAATTAATTAAATTATGAAATTTTGATTTATGGTGTTTATAGGTGTTAAAATAAATTTTAGAAATTCATTTTTAATTTTTATGATTTGTATATAATTATTGTGAATTTATTTATTTTATGTGATTTTTAGAAAATTAGGTTAATTATGTATTTTATTGAAATTAATTGGTTAATTGAGTATATTTGTTGATATTATTGAATTAAATGTTGAGAAATTAATTTTTGAGTAATTATACTATTTTTAGTGAATTTTTGAACAATTATAGTGAATTTATATATAGTAGGGGTATTTTAGTAATTTGATACTAAATTGGCTAAAAATATAATTAAATTGGTTTTAGTAGTTATTTGAGGTATAAAAATGATTTCTACAAATTATTTAGTATTTTTAACTAAATTAAACTATTTTTCGTAAATTACTTTCAAATTATATATAATATACTATTTTTCTAAATAAATGAGTTTTTATTGATTTATAATATCTTTTAGGGTTAATTATGTAATTTGGAGTTTTAAAATGTATTTTGGTCAATATTTATGAATTTGTCAAGAATTATCGATTTTTAATAATATTTTATTAAAATTAGGATTTTTATGTATTTATCGGTAAATAATTATTTTTAGTGTTTAAATATCTAATTTGCTAAATTTTGAGTATTAAAGGGTATTTTTGGCATTTTAAATGTGTTATGTGATATCTTGTGAATTGTGAACCTCGGTCAGTGGAATTGTAGTTTGGGAGTCCGACCGAGGGGTTGTGAGACTGTTTTTATTCGAAGTGTGTTTCTTTGCAGGACCAGCTCTACTCTTTGAGTAGAGAGATGTCCGTTTTACAAGGGAGGTTCTGCTGAATTTTTGGTAGAATTCTCGTAAAATGTGATGTCCAGTCGAATTCCTATTCTGATTCTATGTCCAGTGTTTTAGATCGAGTCTCTAGAATTTTGATAGACTTATTCTAATTCTGTATTGTCATTTGTTTATTTAGTTGCGCTGAGACTGAGGCCCAGTGGACCAAGTCCGTCAGACCCGTCTCAAGGAGCGCAATAACTGTAATAACCCTGGTTTTTAAATTATTTTAATATAAAATGAGATTTGCAGTGTTAATAAATTTTAAAAGTCAACTTTAATTATTTTATTATTTTGTGGTTAATATTCATTATTTTATGTTTAATTATACTTTTCTATGTAAATATTCTATTTTGAAATTTATTTTTTGGACATTTAATTTGCATTATTAATAATTATTATTTTGAATAGTATTATTTTTAATAATATTTAGTTATGTGCATTATTATTTTAATATTATATTTTTAAATAAATTACATTAATTGTTTTATTAGTATTATTATTATATATTGTTATTTTATGTATATATGTTAATGTATGTGTGTCTGTGTGTGTGTGTATATATATATATATATATATATATACATACATACATACATACACATACATGCATACAAAATAAACATACATGCATGCATTAAACACTAGCACACTCACACAGCATATATATACATACATACATTTATAGAAGAAACGTAAAACACTATTTATGTCCCATTTTTTTCTTTCTTTTTATAGAAACTTCCTTCCTCTTTTTCCCTTCGTGCAACCCGATCTTCAACCCTCATTACACCTCCCCGACGTCCGGCCAAGCATCTGCAACTCCCTGTCGCCTTCCGTTGTCTTCCTCTTCCTTCCATGGCATCGACAACATCCGTTTTTGAAAAGAAGCTGAAACTCCATTAAATCTGACCACCATTTCCTTCGATTCCAGTGTCTTTCTCTTCCTCTTGCTCTGGTGAGTCCTAATCCAAGCTTAGTTTAAGCTTAAACATCCATTTTCTTGAGTTATTTTGATTTTTATTTATGGAGCATTAGGGTTTTGAATTTTTTTTGACCTTGATCTTGATGAATTTTGTAATCTTCCTTCACAAAAGTTGTTCCTAGAAGCTTAATATACTTCCATGAATTTTTGTGTGATTTTTGAAATTTATTTTAATTTTTGTGAATTTTTGAATATTTTAATATTATTTTATTAATTTTTGTAAATTAATTATATAAATTATGAAAATGTGATTTTTGATGTTATTAGTGGTTGTTATTAATTTTAGAGTTGAGTTTATAATTTTTGTGAATTTTGTGTAATTTTTATAATTATTTTTAGTTCATGTCGATTTTGAAAATATAGGTTAAATATATTTTTGGTTAGAAGTAGTTGGTTAAATATATGTTTTTTTTTTATATTATGGAGATATATGTTGAGAAAATAATTTTTGTGTATTTATATAATTTTTATTGAATTTTTTAGTATTATTAGTATTTTATGTGTATTTTTAAATATTAGGGTTAATTTGGTAATTTGGTAGTAATTTTAGTTGAATATTATGTTTAATTGATTTTTATAATATTTGAGGTATAAAAATGATTTTTACAAATTATTTACTATTTTTAACTAAATCAAACTAATTTTTGAAAATTGTTTTCAAATAATATATTATATATTATTTTGATAATAAAATGAGTTTTTATAACTTTTTGTTATATTATTGGGCTAATTAAGTTAATTGGATTTATAAAATGAATTTTTATTAATTTTTGTGTAATTATTGGAAAAAAATGGATTTTTAATAATATTATAATATTATTTGGGATTTTAATTAATTATTTGGGAAAATAATTATTTTCGTGTTTAATGTTAAATATATTGTATTTTGATATTTTGAGGGTATTTATGGTAATTATTGATTTTTAATATATTTTATTGTATTATTGGAATTTTGGAGAATTGGAGACCTCGGTTGGGGAATTTTTGTAGTTCGGGATCCCAACCGAGGGTTGTGTGAATTTCTATACTCGAAATGCATCTTCCTTGCAAGACCGACTTTACTTTTTCATAGAGAGATGTCCATTTTACAGAGGAGGTTCTACTGAATTTTTGATAGAATTCTCGTAAAATGTGACACCGGGTCAAATCTCAATTCTGTGTCAGTCTGTATTTTTGTAATCCTAGATTGAGTCTCTAGAAGTTTAAGTTAGAATTTATTCTGATGGTTGTTATTTTATTTTTCTAACTGCACTGAGATCGAGGCCTAACGGACCGGGCTCGTCGAGTCTGTCTTGAGGAGCGCACACCAGTGAGTTATTATACTGTATATATATGTATTGCATATAGTATGCATCACTTAGGGTTTTTCATTTTCATTATATGTTTTTAAAAGTGATTTAAATTATAATATTTTTGGTATATCTAGGGTTTATATTTTTATATATATGCATGTTAAATAATTATGCATGTTATTTTGATATATGCACGTTAAATAATTAGGTTTATGTTTAATACATTTTAGTATATATACATGTTTTAAATGTATATTTAGTCATAATTATTTTATTGAATGATTAATATACTTTAGGTATATTTTCAGTATATTTTAGGTTTATTCCTAAATAATTGCATGCCATATTATTGACTTACACTTAAATTGTTTTTAAGTTTATTTTTGGTATATTTGTGAATATATGTCAAACCTAAATGCATGTTTTAGTACATATACATATTTAAATGAATATTTATGCATAATTGTTTTATTAAATTATTTGTGTACTTAGGGTATATCTTTAGTATATTTAGGTACATTTTTAAGCAAATACATGTTATATTATTAAAATGCACTTAAATTGTTTTTAATTATATTAATGGTTTATCTTTAGTATTTTTCATGTTTTATTTAACATATATATATACCCGAAATATACTGGGTATATTTTAAGTATATTTATGGTATATATATGGTTTATTTTACTATTATGAATGTCATTCTACATTAATTATTTTTCGAATGAATGCTTTATTTTAAACAAAGGATATCAATAGAACGTGCTTCCTAGTGGGCAGCACTAGGACCGTGTACGTACCGGTGCGATAGATTTAGGTTTGAGTAAGGAATTAATGGTGGATATTATAATGTGATTGATAATGATTTGATTGATATGATTGAGATATGATGTAATTAATAGTGTGATTGCTAGAGCTCAGTTGACCAAGTGTCTTGGGGCCAATCACACTGACAGTCAGACTACTGGAGCTTAGTTGACTTAGTGTCTCGAGGCCAGTCTACTGTCCAGAATGGAATAAGTGACCTATTTGGATTTAAGTGAGCCTATATGGCTAGAATGATGATATGATTGATTGAGGTTGCGATTAATAGGGTTCTATTTGATCCTTCATGTATTAAAATAAATATTTTCTGCATCTATTATATTTATTAAAGCAGAGTTTGGCATTTATATGAAATGTGTGTATATACATACAAATATAAGAATGCCTTATTGTTATAGTTTAGATTGCATGTATATATAGTATAATAATTCACTCAGTGAGGTCTAACCCCCCTCAATTTTTTTTCCAGGAGATCCTATATCGTCAGACCTTAGTAGTAGAGTTCCTCGCCGGTGTTCTTCTGTCCCGGCTATTTTATGTAAATGTATATTTTGAACTCTGATTTGTATTCTAGAAACTACAGTAGTAGTGTTATTATATCAGAAGAGTATTATTTTTTTTTGATATTTAATACTCAGAGAGTTGTATCTGAACATTGTATGAATATATTTATTTATGAAAAGATTTGGAGTATTTATTTTATATATTGGTTCAAAAAAAAGAAAAAGAAGAAAAATTTTAATTTTGTCGTACTTTTTATTTAGTTATTACATGATTTTATTTTCTAAGGCTTGCTACGGGTTCCGGATTCGAAAGAATTCCCATTCCCTAGCACCGATCATGACTCCTAGTTTGGGTCATAATAAAGTTGGTATCAGAGCGTGGTTCTATATCAGGGCCTTAGTTGTGTGAGTTATGGCCCTAGTTTTCAGTGTTGTGCTTTCTTTGGAACTACTGCAGTTAAATTAGGTTCGGACATGTCTTTGAAAAGTCTTCTTTGCATTAGGAATTTCGCGTAACCGTTAGGGTGTCTGTTGATGCTTATGATTATTTGAATTACTTATTTTGTTTTTGCTCTTTTCTATTTGTCGTGAGCGTGAGTCGCTCCATCGGTCGATGAGATCGATGATAGATGAGCATGAGGTTCTACCCCCTGTGCAGCTTATTAAGCGTGGTGGTAGAGATGGACTTAAAAGGCCAGATGATTGTTGTAGATAGCGGGAACAACAAAATATAGAGCCAATGGCTCTGTGTTACGATGGTACTACTTATACGACAGGAGTTTTACTGGGTGCAGTGTCGATACTTTTGATCGTACAATAGATGTAATTTCTATTTCAGCCTAGAACTCGGGATACATCAATTCTATGTATATTCTATATTCTAAATCCTGTTGATTTTTCATATCTTTTCAGTATAGTGAATGTGAATTGTTTCTTCTATAGAGACAATATTGATAATCAGTCTTTCAAGTTGAGGTTGTGGTTATAGTTTCAGCCCTACTACACCTATCTATTACAGGGGTAGGTCAGAGGCAACTGTAACTCAAAGGTTGAGATAGTCATTATAAGAGGTACAAGTATCGGTTGACTTAGTGTCTCAAGGCCAGTCTACTGTCCAAATGGATCAAGTGATTATATTTGGAATAAGTGAGCCTGTATGGCTAGAGTGTTGTCTAACACTATTTTGAGGTTACGATATTCTAAGGTTCTATTTGATCCTTCATAAATAGTGATTTTCAATAAATATATAAAATGATTTTATTGCATATGTGTGTAATTACTTGTATACATACATATTATATATACTTTCGACTGTGTGCATTGTCATTTAGTATGCATGTATATATATTATAGTAATTCACTCAATGAGGTCTGACTCCCCTCTGTTGACCATTTTTCAGGAGAGTCTTCTTCCTCAGACCTCAGTAGCAGGCTCGTACGCCGGATTTCTTCCGCTCTAGCTTCTTTATGTAAACTGCTTATCTGAGTCTTGAGTTTTATTTTATAATCTAGACATTGCAGTAGTTATAATAAATTATGGGTCTTATGTATTATATTTGTGTGAGTTATGTATTTTAAGAATTTGAACTAAAACTTGTATTAAAAGATTTATTTATATATATGAGATGAGGATTTGATTTAAATCCCGTGGTGGATTATTATTTTGATATTTATGATTTTATTCCGCCGCACTGTATATTATTTAATTGTGTTATTATTATTACTATTGCATGTTTATTTTATTTTTAGGCTTGCTACGGGTTTCGGATTCAAAAGAATTCCCGTTCCCTAGCGTCGGTCATGGCCCCTATTTTGAGTCGTGACAAAGTTGGTATCATAGCGGAGTTCTGTGTCAAGGCTTAGTTGTGTGAGTCGTGGCCCTAGTTTTTAGAGTTGTGTTTTCTTTTGGTAACTACTGCAGTGAATTAGGTTTAAGTATGTCTTGATAAGTATTCCTTGCTTTAGTTTTCTGCGTTATTCCTCCGTTGTCTGTTTTGTTTGAATCGTTTTGTTGTCTTTTCAGAATGAGGAGGCGAACGCGTGTCGCTCCATCGGTCATTGAGGCCGAGGATGATGAGTCTTTTCAGGATGAGGTTTTACCTCCTGAGCAGCCAGTTAGACATAGAGGTCGTGGCAGAGGTAGACCTCGAGGAGCGGCAAGTCACAGTAGGCAGAGAGAGTTACAGGACGAGGAGCCTGTAGAGCCTGAATTTGATGTTCCTGTGCCTCCTATTGTTTAGCCTGTTCAGCCTGCCTATCAGCAAGGTATGTCTGACACTGAGGCAGCTTTGTTCTATGCTAGAGTTGGCAGGATTGTATTTGATGGGACTTCTGATCCGTTAGATTTTTTGCATGCAATTGAGACTCGGACTCGGACTGCTCACAATGAGTATCAGCGGATCATGATTGTTGAGTTGT
Organism: Mallotus nudiflorus; assembly: GCA_947683625.1. NCBI lineage: Eukaryota > Viridiplantae > Streptophyta > Magnoliopsida > Malpighiales > Euphorbiaceae > Mallotus > Mallotus nudiflorus. The sequence continues at coordinate 30,775 of CANTUR010000739.1, forward strand.
CTGTCAAGGGACCAGCCCTAGACTGGTTTATTTAGATGATCCGGCCCTATATTATGACGATGACCTGGGCTCAGTTTCGAGAGTGGTTTATGAGGAGATTCTATCCAGAGCCTCTCCGTATGAGTTATCATCTCCGGTTGACCAACATTTCTCATGATGATCGATCTGTAGAGGAGTACACCCGAGAGTTTCTCTGGCTGGGTAGATATGCAGAGGATCTGATGCAAGATCAGTATTTTGTAGTCACTACATATGTCACCGGATTGGGTTTAGCATTTACTAGTATGCCTACAGTAGACCTTACTCTGGAGTCTGTGATTGAGTTGGCCAAGGAGATTGAGTTGAGGCTAGTTAGACAGGGAGTGATGCCTGATTATTACTAGCAGGGAGTTCAGTCGAGTGGATTGCAGACTACTCCGTATTCGAGTTTTCATGTTGGCTCGAGTAGTCAGCAGTGAGGTCCGACTCAGCAGAGTCAAAGGCAGTAGCAGCAAATGCATTGGAGCAGTAGACATGGCCGTGGAGGTCAGCGTAGACCATTCAGATTTGGGTCAGGTGCTTTGAGCAACAGCAGTGGTCGTAGTTCTGGATCAACTGCCAGTGTATGCTAGACCTACGGTAGATTCCATCAGGGACCATGTTATCTGACACCATTGACATGCTTCAGATGCGGGCAGACAGGACATTTTGCTAGATCGTGTCCTTACTCCGAGTATCAGTAGCCGCAGATTCTGTGATTCCCACAGCAGTCGATTGCTAGTGCTGCACCCGTGCCATTTCAGTTACCTCCAGCCCAGCATCAGAGTTCCACTCAGTTTGTTCCATAGCAGAGTCGTGGTAGAGGTACTAGAGGAGATGCCAGAGGTGTTAGCAAGGCTTCTACCAATCAGTAGAGAGGTCGAGGATAGGCCAGTGTCTTCCACCTTACTCAGCAAGATGCTCAGGCATCTAATGCAGTCGTGGTAGGTATTATTTCTATTTATTACCTGGATGCATGGGTTTTGTTTGATCCAGGTGCCACGCATTCATTTGTTTCTCCCGTTTTTGCTTCTAAGTCTTGTTGGCAAGCTTCGAGGATGGCTTTTCCTTTATCCGTTGCCACTCCTCTGAGCGATTCCTTTGACACCGATATTGTTCTTTCTGGTTGTCCAGTTCTCGTGGGAGATAGAGAATTACCTGCTGATTTGATTCTGTTGGATGTGATGGAGTTTGATATTACTCTGGGAATGGACTGGTTATCTCAGCACTATACCATGGTAGATTGTCGGAATAAAGAGGTGACGTTCAAAATTCCTAATGAAGAAGATTTTAAGTTTGTGGGTGATAGGAGTTTAGCACCTCATAATCTTATTTCTGCTATTACGACTAGGAAGTTATTGAGGAAAGGTTGTCAGGGATATTTGACATTGGTCAGGGATACTTCAGTGGAGAAGTTATCACTCACAGATGTTCCTGTTGCCTGTGAGTTTCCTGATGTTTTTCTCGAGGAGTTGCCAGGTTTACCACCTCACAGAGAGATTGAATTCTGTATAGATGTGGTTCCAGGTACTACTCCTATATCTATGCCACCCTACAGAATGGCTCCTACAAAGTTGAAGGAGTTGAAGGAGCAGTTATAAGAGTTGTTGAATAAGGGTTTCATCAGACCTAGTGTTTCTCCTTGGGGTGCACCAGTCCTGTTTGTGAAGAAGAAGGATGGTACCCTGAGACTGTGCATTGACTATAGAGAGCTTAACAAGGTGACAGTGAAGAACAAGTATCCTCTCCCAAGGATAGATGACTTGTTTGATCAGCTATAGGGTGCACAGTTCTTTTCTAAGATTGACTTGAGGTCGGGTTATCATCAGCTACGGATTAGTGAAGCCGATGTTCCTAAAATGGCATTCCGCACTCGATATGGCCATTATGAGTTTCTGGTGATGTCTTTTGGTTTGACTAATGCATCAGCAGCTTTTATGGACCTGATGAATAGGGTATTCAGACCATATGTGGATCAGTTTGTGGTAGTCTTCATCGATGATATACTGGTTTATTCAAGGAGTATGGAGGAGCATGCATATCACTTGAGGATTATACTGCAGACACTGAGAGATCATCAGCTTTATGCTAAATTCTCGAAGTGTGACTTCTGGATGGAGAGTGTTTCTTTTCATGGACACGTGGTATCTAAAGAAGGTATCCAGGTTGATTCACAGAAGATTGAAGCATTGTCTGAGTGGCCTAGACCGACTTCTATTATTGAGATTTGGAGTTTTCTGGGTTTAGCCGGGTATTATAGGCAGTTTATGTAGAATTTTTCTAGAATTGCAGCCCCTATGACTCGCTTGACTCATAAGAATGTTAGATTCGAGTGGTCAGAAGCTTGTGAGAACAGTTTTCAGTTGTTGAAGGAGAAATTGACCACAGCCCTAGTGTTAGCTTTGCCTAATAGTATGGACAAGTTCACAATTTATTGTGATGCCCCTAGAGTTGGCCTTGGTTGTGTGTTGATGCAGAATGGAAGGGTGATAGCCTATGCTTCGAGGCAGTTGAAGAAGCATGAGCAGAACTATCCTACACATGACCTTGAAATGGCTGCAGTGATCTTTGCTCTGAAGATTTGGAGACATTATCTATATGGGATGACTTGTGAGATATTTACTTATCACAAGAGCCTTAAGTACATTTTCCAGCAGAGAGATCTGAATCTAAGGCAGAGGAGATGGTTGGAATTGTTAAAGGATTATGATTGTGAGATATTATATCATCCGGGTAAAGCTAATGTAGTAGCAGATGCCTTGAGTAGAAAGTCCTCAGGCAATCTTGCTCACATCAGTGTTGAGAGGAGACCGTTGATCCAGGAGCTGCATCTGATGGTGGATCAAGGTCTGATGATGAAGATCAGTAAGTCAGGTGGATTGCTAGCTCAATTTAAGGTATAATATGTACTGAGGGATAGGATTAAAGCAGCTCAGAGCCAAGATCCTATTCTAGAAGAGCTTGCAGAGAATGTTCGAGCAGGAAAGTTCACTGATTTCACACTCAATGATGATGGTGTGTTGTGAATCACTGGTAGATTGTGTGTTCCTGATGTGGATGATTTAAGAGAAGAGATCCTAGAGGAAGCACATTCTACAGCCTATAGAGTACATCTGGGTGTCACTAAGATGTACCACAGTATCAGAGACTTATACTGGTGGGATGGATTGAAGAAGGATGTCGCTGATTATGTTGCTAAGTGCCTGACGTGTTAGTACGTGAAAGCTGAACATCAAAAGCCTTCTGGGAAGCTGAAGCCTCTTCTTATTCCCGAGTGGAAGTGGGAAAGGATAGCTATGGATTTTATGGTAGGTTTACCTCGTTCTAAGGATGGATACGATTCCATCTGGGTGATTATAGATAGGTTGACCAAGTCTGCACATTTCTTACCTGTGAAAGCCACCTATTATGTAGCTAGATTGGCGAAGATATATGTGAAACATATCGTGTGCCTTCATGGAGTACCTGTGTCCATTGTGTCAGACAGAGGTTCAGTGTTTACTTCTCATTTTTTGCAAAAGTTGCAGGAAGCGATGGGCACTAGGTTGGACTTTAGTACTGCTTTTCATCCTCAGACAGATGGTCAGTCTGAGAGGACGATCCAGACACTGGAAGATATGTTGAGGATGTGTGTCCTGGATTTGGGAGGTAGCTGGGATGATCATTTACCACTTGTAGAGTTTGCATATAATTGTTAGTGATATGCACTAGGTCAATCATTTGTGATTATGTATTGACTTTATTATTTTATTAATAAAGAGGTATTATATTATCATTTGATTTTATGATAATTACATGAATGGTTAATTCTTACTAAGGCCATAATTACATGAATGGTTAATTCTTACTAAGGCCATCAAGTATGTGACTTGATAGTAAAACCCTTAGATTAAAACAAGAGTTCTATTCTAATTATCCCTAGCCATTTATTCATTATATGAATATTAAAGTATTAAGGCTAGTATGATGTTGACTGATGGTTATGTTTTACTAATCATAAATATGAGATATTAAGTCAACTCATAGGTACATGATGAGAGATCATATACTGGATTGACCCACTATGAGAATACTACATAGATTATTATCATAAGTACTTCTTATCACAGTAATTTTATTTCGGTCCTTTGACCTTGAAATCATCATGGATTTCTACATAGCTATTTTATGTTTTGACACATTATAACATTGTCTTTAACCAGATGATTAAAAGAATGTTGTTGGATATAAAATTAGTTATGTGAGGAATGTGAGTAATTTAGAAGGAATTTATCCCTCATTAATATGAGAAAGATATCTAGAGGCCCCTTGATGAGATAGACTGAATGAAAATGCATGGCCATGCTGAAATGAATTGATAAAGAGTTATCATTTTCAGTCTACTTGGAATCAAGTCATAATATTGAACTATATAAGGATGACATTATATGCCTTATGTTCAATTAAGATATCATGTGATAAAGGGACAATAAAATTCACTGTAATTAGGTTATGTCGGATTATTGACTTCACATGACTTGGGTAGTCATAATGTCTTGCTAGAGGCCACTTATGACTTGTAGGCCTAAATAGAGATTTAGGCCCACTGCCAATGTTATGTGAACCTACAGGGTCACACACTTAGAACAAGCCCAAAACGGATATGGGTTTCATAAGCCCAAAATAAACTCTGTGGAAATAAATAATTAAAGTGTTTTATTTATTTATTTATTTGTTTATTTATTTAAGATAAATGTTATTTTAAATAAATAAATAAGATATTATTTTTTATTTGTTTTTAAACAAAATCAGAATATAATAAATGGAAAATTACCAAAAGGTTATTGGTAAGTGAAACCCTAACTTGGAGTCTATAAATATGTTATATTCTCTAGGGTTTCACACACTTGTTTTTGCCTCCAAATTTGTTTTCTTTCCTCTTAGAAAACAAAGACAGAGTTTTCCTTTTTGTTCTTGATTTGTAAGACAGTCAAGAGGTTGCTAGCACACACACTCAAATTCATTTTGTGAAGGGTTGTTCGTGTGGATACCTATAGAGGATGCATCCTTTTGGAGACGTCTTGATCCGAACAACCAAGCCAAAAAGCTCGAGGTAAGGTGTCACCGGTGTGAACCTCCTCTCACCCTTCCAGAGAATCTTGCCTCTTCTGCGTTTTGGTAAGATTATTAAAAACCCTAGATTTAATCAATTAGTCGAATTACATGGATCCTGGCTTGGGAACGTGATAAAATTTTAATTTTTTCGCTGCGTTTGCATCACGGATCCCAACAATAATAATAGCTACCATAGCAGTATTGGCATGGCACCATATGAGGCGTTGTATGGAAGGAAGTGTAGATGCCCTTTGAGTTGGGATGAGATTGGTGAGAGAGCTTTGACTAGACCTGAGATGGTTCAGGATGCTGCAGAGAAAGTCACCATGATTAAGCGCAGATTAGAGACCGCAGTTAGTAGGCATAAGAGCTATGCGGATCCTAGGCACAGAGATGTGGAGTTTCAGGTTGGAGATATTATTTTTCTGAAGGTATCTCTGATGAAGGGTGTTATGAGATTTGGCAAGAAGGGTAAGTTAGCACCGAGATATATCAGACCGTTTGAGATTCTAGAGAGAGTTGGCACTGTTGCATATCGGTTGGCTTTGCCTCTGAGTATGTCACAAGTGCATCTAGTATTTCATATCTCAATGCTGAGGAAGTATATCTCAGACCCTTCACACGTGTTGCAGCCTGACAGTGTAGAAGTAAGTGAAGATTTGACGTTTGTGGAAGAACCTGTGGTGATCGTTGACTATCAAGTCTGACAGTTACAGTCGAAGCAGATTCTGATGGTCAAGGTTCTATGGTGTAGCAATAGAGTTGAGGAGCATACGTGGGAGACTGAAGTTGAGATGCGAGCTTCTTACCCGTATCTCTTCCCTTCTTGATCTTGTGATCATTTTCTTTCTGAAATTCGGGGACGAATTCTTGTAAGGGGGGAAGACTGTAATATCCCATGTTTTTAAATATTTTAATACTGCATCGAGATATGCAGTGTTAATAATTTTTGTATATATTTACGATATTTTATGAGTTTCTATTTAATTAAAATTGATTTTTAATTATTTTATATTATTTTAAGCACTTTACATAAAATTTTCCCGGGACTTGCATTTTCGGGAAAATTGACACGTAAATTATTTATTATTAATTATTTTAAACAATTTTACGGACTTGCATGAACTCATATATATTTTTAAAGTGCTAAATAACGTATATATGTGTGTTTATTTATTTAACTAGGGTTTAATTAATTACCTTAATATTTTATTATTTATTAATTAGTTTTAATATTATTTAATTATTTTTAGTGTATAAATTATTTAAAATGTTAAATTATATGTGTGTGGTGTATATTTAATGCGTGTGAGTTTATATTATTTTAATATATAGTGTAAAGTATATATATATACATATACATTTAATATTAAACAAAAAAATAAAGTTTGATTTAATTACGAAATTACCATCCATCCTCCTCCCTCATTCCCGATCGTCCCCATCACCGTTCCACCGCCTGCTATCCCATTTTCTCACCGTCAGTGTGCCTCCCAGTGTGCCACCTCCTTCCCCAGCCTTCCCCGCCACCAGCAGTGCCCTATTCCGTCGAGGTTTGGTCGGAATAAGCTCGTGAAGCCGAATTCATTCTCACCATCGATCACGGGGTTTTCGACCACCATTTTCGACACCACCAGTCTCTTTCTTCTCCTTGAGCTCCAGTGAGTGTGATTCCAAGCTTTTTTTCACTGAAAATGGTCTTGATTTGCTTAGGTTTTGATTTTGGTAATTCGGCCATTTTAGGGTTCTTGATTTTTTGAACTTCGAATTGATTGATTCATGAGAAATTCCTTCACAAATGTTGTTCCCCTTAGCTTAATCTACATGTGTGAATTTTTATAGAATTTTTGGAAATTATTTTGATTTTTGGGTATTTTTTAATATTTTAGTATTATTTTCTAATTTTTGAAAATTAATTAATTAAATTATGAAATTGTGTTTTATGATAAATATAGGTGTTGAAATGAATTATAGAAATTTATTTTGGAATTTTTATGTATTTATTTTGAATTTAATTAGTTTATGTAATTTTGGAAAATAGGGTTAATTGTGTTTTTAATTGAAATTAATTAGTTAATTGAGTTTAATTATTGATATTATTGATAAATATGTTGAGAAAATTAATTTTGTGCAATTATATTATTTTTGGTGAATTTTTGGATTAATTTTAGTATATTTATACATATAGGGGTATTTTGGTAATTTTACCATAAATTGGCTAAAAATGTAATTAAATTGGTTTTAATAGTTATTTAAGGTATAAAAATGATTTACAAAAATTATTTAGTATTTTTAATTAATTAAAACTATTTTTCGTAAATTATTTTCAAATTATATATATAATATACGATTTTTCTAAATAAATGAGTTTTTATTGGTTTTTAATGTGTTTTAGGGTTAATTATGTAATTTCTACTTATAAAATGTATTTCTATGATATAAGGGTATTTTTGGTATTTTTATATTATTCTGTGAATTGTGGACCCCGATCAGTAAACTATAGTTTGGAGTCCGACCGAGGGGTTGTGGATGTGATTTTGTGTCTATTTTTTCGAAGTGTATTTCTTTGTAGGGCCGGCTCTACTCTTTGAGTAGAGAGATTTTCATTTTACAGGGGAGGTTCCGTCGAATTTTTGGTAGAATTCTCGTAAAATGTGATGTCTGGTCGAACCCTAATTTTGATTCTGTGTCTAATATTCTAGATTGAGTTTTTAGGATTTTCTGTTAGGTTTATTCTGATGTCTGTTATTTTTGTATGTTTAGTTATGTCGAGACCGAGGCCTAGTGGACCAGGCCCATCGGACCTATCTCGAGGAGCGCACTAAGTGTGAGTTACTATTTTATATATATATGCTTTAGGATGCATGACTTTAGAAATGTATGTTTTATTTGGATTAAATATGCATAAATAATTTAATCAGTACTTAAGTTTATTTTTAGTTTATTTTTGATATATTTTGAATTATATGCATGCTTTATTAGACATTTATGTTCAAAATGTTTTTAAATATATATTTAGTTTATTTTACGATTTAATTGGATTTATTTGACGTATATATACTCAAAATATACCTGGTTTACTTTTGGTATATTTTTAGTATATATATGGTTTATGTTGCTATTTTATTCAATTCATGCATCATTTACTTTTATGAATGTATGCTTTATATTTCAATGAAGGATATCAATAGAACGTGCTACCTAGTGGGCAGCACTAGAACCGAGTACGTACCGGTACGCTTATAGCATTTAGGCTATATTACTAACCACTTTTGGATATTGATTGGATTTGATTATTTGATGTGTGAGATATGATTTGGGAGTGTGATTGCTAGAGCTCAGTTGATCAAGTGTCTCGGGGCTAATCACACTGACAGTTAGACTGCTGGAGCTCGGTTGACTTAGTGTCTCAAGGCCAGTCTACTGTCCAAATGGATCAAGTGATTATATTTGGAATAAGTGAGCCTGTATGGCTAGAGTGTTATCTAACACTATTTTGAGGTTGCGATATTCTAGGGTTCTATTTGATCCTTCATAAACAGTGATTTTCAGTAAATATATAAAATGATTTTATTACATATGTGTGTAATTGCTTGTATACATTCATATTATATATACTTTCGACTGTGTGCATTGTCATTTAGTATGCATGTATATATATTATAGTAATTCACTCAATGAGGTCTGACTCCCCTCTGTTGACCATTTTTCAAGAGAGTTTTCTTCCTCATACCTCAGTAGCAGGCCCGTACGCTGGATTTCTTCTGCTCCAGCTTCTTTATGTAAACTGCTTATCTGAGTCTTGAGTTTTATTTTATAATCTAAACATTGCAGTAGTTATAATAAATTATGGGTCTTATGTATTATATTTATGTGAGTTATGTATTTTAAGAATTTGAACTGAAACTTGTATTAAAAGATTTATTTATATATATGAGAGGAGGATTTGATTTAAATCCTGTGGTGGATTATTATTTTGATATTTATGATTTTATTCTGCTGCACAGTATATTATTTAATTGTGTTATTATTATTACTATTGCATGTTTATTTTATTTTTAGGCTTGCTACGGGTTCCGGATTCGAAAGAATTCTCGTTCCCTAGCGCCGATCATGGCCCCTGTTTTGGGTCGTGACAAAGTTATTTAAGTATGCTTTGATGAAGAAATCAGAAGATGTCTAATAAAGACAAAACACTTTAGTACTCTTGATGGTGAAGCTGTCAGTTTTGACTGCAGCATATGGTAAGAGTCTAAAGAGTGATTTCTAAGATATTTCATTTTCAAGGAAGGATAATTACCTGTGGTTATTATTGCACAGAGTAAGAGAAGAGCAGTCAGTTGAGAAGAATGCCTGTAAACTCTTCAATCTATCATGTCATGTTGTAGACGTGATATAATATAAGAAGAGACTAGTAAAATTGTATGTTGCAGGATTAAGTTCAACATATATTGGCATCCAAACTGAGAACTGGAATTAGTGGATTATTGGTGATTTCAGTCTTTTAGGTGTAATTGACCTTGATGTGATATAGAGAATGGATTGTTTGTTTCAGCACTATACAATGGTTGATTCTTGGAGTAAATAGGTGATTTCATAATTCCTAATGAAGAAGAATTTAGATTTGTTAGTGGCATGAGTTCTGCACCTCAAAATCTTATCTCCACTATCACTACTAGGAAGATACTGAGGAAGGGTTGTCAGGAATACTTAGCTTTAGTCAGGGATACTTCAGTGGAGAAGTTGTCTCTCATAGATGTTCCAATTGCCTATGAGTTTCCTGATGTTTTCCTAATGAGTTTCCAGGTTTACCACCTCACAGAGATTGAATTCTGTATCGATGTGGTTCCTGATATAGCTCCTATTTCGACGTAGCCCTATAGAATGGCTCTAATAGAGCTATAGGAGCAATTATAAGATTTGTTAGACAAGGGTTTTGTCAGACCTTGTATTTCTCCTTGGGGTGCATTAGTCCTAATGGTGAAGAAGAAGGATGGTACACCTAGACTGTGCATTGATTACATAGAACCGAACGAGTATCCTCTTTCGAGGATAAATAATCTATCAGATCAACTTCAAGGTGCATATTTCTTTTCTAAAATTGATTTAAAGTCAGATTATCATTAGTTATGGATTAATTTGTAGTAGTCTTCATTGATGATATACTAGCATATTTGAAGTGAATGAAAGGGCATATATATCACTTAAGGATCGTACTACAGACACTAAGAGAATGTCAGCTTTATGTTGAATTCATGAAATGTGATCTCTGGTTGGAGAGTGTTATTTTTCTTGGACATGTGACATCTAAAGATAGTATTCAAGTTGATCCACGAAAGATCGAAGTAGTATCTGAGTGGCCCAGATTGACTACAACTATAGAGATTTGCAATTTTCTGGGTTTAGATGGGTATTATAGGAAATCTGAGCAGAATTCTCTAGAATTACAGCTCCTATAACCCGCCTAACTTAGAAGAATGTGAAGTTTGTGTGAACAAATGTTTGTTAGAATAGTTTCCAAGTGCTGAAGAAGATCGTGGATCTAAGGGTTACTTGAGTTTTAGAGGATAAGAACTGACATCATTACAACATTTCACCATATCATCATAACATCTCATTATAGCATTACATCACGACATTTCATTCCAGCATTTCATCATAACATTTCTTCATAACATCCATCATAGCATGTCATTATGGCATTTCATCATAGAATGATCTTCGGGTAAGAGATGCATAAGTTAATTAAATAGGGTTGATGTTGGAATTTGAGAAAAGAGATTCTATATGAGCTTACAGTGTACATCCAGATGTTACCAAGATGTACCACAGTATTAAGGATCAGTGCTAGTGGAATGGATTGAAGAAGGATGTAGCTGATTATGTTTATAAGTGATTAACTTGCCAGCAAATGAAAACTAAGCATCAGAAGCCTTCTGGGAAGCTTCGATCTCTTCTGAACCCTGAGTGGAAATGAAAGAGAATTGCTGTGAATTTTGTGGTTGATTACCTTGTTCGAATAATATATACGATTCCATCTGGGTGATTGTAAACAGATTGACCAAGTTAGCTAATTTTTGGCCAGTGGAAGCCACTTATTTAGTAGCTAAGTTGGCTAAGCTATATATGAAGCACGTTGTGTGCCTGCATGGAATGCCTGTGTCTATTATATGGTAGAGGTACAATGTTTACCTCTTGATTTTGATAGAAGCTGTTGGAAGCGATAAGCACCTAGTTGGGTTTAAGTACTGCTTTTCATCCTCAAACAGATGGTCAGTCTAAGAGGACGATCCCAACACTGAAAGATATGTTGAAGATGTGCATTTTGGATTTGGGAGGTAGCTGGATTGATTATTTTCCACTTGTAGAATTCGCTTATAATAACAACTATCATGGCAGTATTGGAATAACACCATATGAGGCTTGTATGGAAGAAAGTCTTATTTAGACCTGAGATTGTCTAGAATGTAGCGGCAAAAGTTTTTGTGGTTAGAAGAAGATTAGAGACCACAGTTAGCAAGTACAATAACTGTGCAGATCCAAGACGCAGAGATATGGAGTTTCATATTGGGAATTGTATTTCTGAAGGTATCTCCGAAGAATAGTGTGATGAGACTTGCCAGACAATGTAGAACTGAGCGAAGATCTGAAGTTCCAGAATGAATCAGTTGTGATTGTAGACTATTAAGTGCAATAGTTATGTTTGAAGCAGTTCCCAATAGTCAAGGTGTTGTGGCAAGCAACAACGTGGAAGAGCTTACCTGGGAGACTGAAATTGAGATATGAGCCTCTTACCCATATCTCTTTCCTCCTTGATTCTTATAATAATTCTTTTCTTGAATTCGAGGACGAATTCTTATAAGGAGGGGAGACTGTAATAACCCTGGTTTTTAAATTATTTTAATATAAAATGAGATTTGCAGTGTTAATAAATTTTAAAAGTCAACTTTAATTATTTAATTATTTTGTGGTTAATATTCATTATTTTATGTTTAATTATGCTTTTCTATGTAAATATTTTATTTTGAAATTTATTATTTTGGACATTTAATTTGCATTATTAATAATTATTATTTTGAATAGTATTATTTTAATAATATTTAGTTATGTGCATTATTACTTTAATATTATATTTTTAAATAAATTACATTAATTGTTTTATTAGTATTATTAGTATATATTGTTATTTTATGTATATATGTTAATGTATGTGTGTTTATATATATATATACATACGTATGCATGTATACAAAATAAACATACATGCATGCATTAAACACTAACACACACACACAACATATATATACATATATACATTTATAGAAGAAATGTAAAACACTATTCATTTCCCATTTTTTTTCTTTCTTTTAATAGAAACTTCCTTCCTCTTCTTCCCTTCCTGCGATCCAATCTTCAACCCTCACTACGCCTCCTCAACGTCCGGCCGAGCATCCACCACTCTGTGTCGCCTTCTGCTGTCTTCCTCTTCCTTCCATGGCACCGGCAATGTTCATTTTTTGAAAGAATCCGAAACTCCATTAAATCCGGCCAATCTTCTTTCCGACCACCATTTCCTTTGATTTCGATGTCTTTCTCTTCCTCTTGCGTTGGTGAGTCCTAATCCAAGCTTAGTTTAAGCTTAAACCTCCATTTTCTTAAGTTATTTTGATTTTTGTTTATGGAGCATTAAGGTTTCAAAATTTTTTTTAAGCTTGATCTTGATGAATCTTGCAATCTTCCTTCACAAAAGTTGTTCCTAGAAGCTTAATCTACTTCCATGAAGTTTTGTGTGATTTTTGGAATTTATTTTGATTTTTGTGAATTTTTGAATTTTTGAATTTTTGAATATTATTTTATTAATTTTCATAAATTAATTATATAAATTATGAAATTGTGATTTTTGATGTTATTAGTGGTTATTATTAATTTTAGAGTTGAGTTTATAATTTTTGTGAATTTTGTGTAATTTTTATAATTATTTTTAGTTTATGTCGATTTTGAAAATATAGGTTAAATATATATTTGGTTAGAAGTAGTTGGTTAAATATATATTTTTGTTGATATTATGGAGATATATGTTGAGAAATAATTTTTTTGTATTTATATAATTTTTATTGATTTTTTTTAGTATTATTAGTATTTTATGTGTATTTTTAAATATTAGGGTTAATTTGGTAATTTGGTGGTAATTTTAGTTGAATATTATGTTTAATTGATTTTTATAATATTTGAGGTATAAAAATGATTTTTACAAATTATTTACTATTTTTAACTATATAAAACTAATTTTCGAAAATTGTTTTCAAATAATATATTATATATTATTTTGATAATAAAATGAGTTTTTATAACTTTTTGTTATATTATTGGGCTAATTAAGTTAATTGGATTTATAAAATGAATTTTTATTAATATTTGTGTAATTATTGGAAAAAAATGGATTTTTAATAATATTATAATATTATTTGGGATTTTAATTAATTATTTGGGAAAATAATTATTTTGGTGTTTAATGTTATGTATACTATATTTTGATATTTTAAGGGTATTTAGGGTAATTATTGATTTTTAATATATTTTATTGTATTATTTGAATTTTGGTGAATTGTGGACCTCGGTTGGGGAATTTTTGTAGTTCGGGATCCCAACCGAGGGTTTGTGAATTTCTATACTCAAAGTGTATTTTCCTTGCCGGACTGGAGCTACTTTTTAGTAGAGAGATGTTTGTTTTACAAAGGAGGTTCTGCTGAATTTTTGATAGAATTCTCGTAAAATGTGACACTGGGTCAAATCTCAATTTCGTGTCAGTCTGTATTTTTGTAATCCTAGATTGAGTCTCTAGAAGTTTAAGTTAGAATTTATTGTGATGGTTGTTATTCTAGCTGCATTGAGATCGAGGCCTAACAGACTAGGCCCACCAAGTCTATCTCGAGGAGCGCACACCAGTGAGTTATTATACTATATATATATGTATTGCATATAGGATGCATCACTAAGGGTTTTTCATTTTTATTATATGTTTTTAAAAGTGATTTAAATTATAATATTTTTGGTATATCTAGGGTTTATATTTTTATATATATGCATATTAAATAATTATGCATGTTATTTTGATATATACACGTTAAATAATTAGGTTTATATTTAATACATTTTAGTATATATACATGTTTTAAATGTATATTTAGTCATAATTATTTTATTGAATGATTAGTATACTTTATGTATATTTTCAGTATATCTTAGGTTTATTCCTAAATAATTGCATGCCATATTATTGACTTACACTTAAATTGTTTTTAAGTTTATTTTTGGTATATTTTTGATATATTTCCAAATAAATGCATGTTTTATTATTGATTTAAACCTAACATATTAGTGGTATACTTAGGGTTTATTTGTGATATATGCATGCTAGAAAATTAGGTTATTTTTGGTATATTTATGAATATATGTCAAACCTAAATGCATGTTTTAGTACATATACATATTTAAATGAATATTTATGCATAATTGTTTTATTAAATTATTTGTGTACTTAAGGTATATCTTTAGTATATTTAGGTACATTTTTAAGCAAATACATGTTATATTATTAAAATGCACTTAAATTTTTTTTAATTATATAAATGATTTATCTTTAGTATACTTCATGTTTTATTTGACATATATATATACCTGAAATGTATTGGGAATATTTTAGGTGTATTTCTGGTATATATATGGTTTATTTTACTATTATGAATGCCATTCTACATTAATTATTTTTCGAATGAATGATTTATTTTAAATGAAGGATATCAATAGAACGTGTTTCCTAGTGGGCAGCACTAGGACCGTGTACGTACTAGTGCGATAGATTTAGGTTTGAGTAAGGAATTAATGGTGGAGATTACAATGTGATTGATATGATTGAGATATGATGTGATTAATAGTGTGATTGCTGGAGCTCGGTTGATCAAGTGTCTCGGGGCCAATCACACTGACAGTCAGACTGCTGGAGCTCGGTTGACTTAGTGTCTCGAGGCCAGTCTACTATCCAGAATGGAATAGGTGACCTATTTGGATTTAAGTGAGCCTATATGGCTAGAGTGATGATATGACTGATTGAGGTTATGATTAATAGGGTTCTATTTGATCCTTCATGTATTAAAATAAATATTTTTTACATCTATTATATTTATTAAAGCAGAGTTTGGCATTTGTGTGAAATGTGTGTATATACATACATGTATAAGAATGCCTGATTGTTATGGTTTAGATTGCATGTATATATAGTATAATAATTCGCTCAGTGAGGTCTGACCCTCCTCAATTTTTTTTCAGGAGATCCTCTATCGTCATACTTTAGTAGTAGAGTTCCTTGCCAGTGTTCTTTCATCCCAGCTATTTTATATAAATGTATATTTTGAACTCTGATTTGTATTCTAAAAACTGCAGTAGTAGTATTATTGTATCATAAGAGTATTATTTTGTTTTGATATTTAATACTCAGAGAGTTGTATCTTAACATTGTATGAATATATTTATTTATGAAAGGATTTGGAGTATTTATTTTATATATTGATTCAAAAAAAGAAAGAGAAGAAAAATTTTAATTATGTTGTACTTTTTATTTATTTATTGCATGATTTTCTTTTCTAAGGCTTTCTACGGGTTCTGGATTCGAAAGAATTCCCGTTCCCTAGCACTAGTCATGACTCCTAGTTTGGGTCATAACAATAACTGTGAGTTATTATCTTATATGTACGTGTTCTAGGATGCATGTTTTTAGAAATGTATGTTTTATTTATATTAAAATATGCATATATGGTTTAACAATTGCTTAGGTTTATTTTTGATATATTTTTAAATTATATGCATGTTTTATTATGAATTATTCTTAAAATGTTTTTAAGTATATTTATAGTTTATTTTATAACTAAATTGAATTCATTTGACGGATATATACTGGAAATATACTTGGTTTATTTTTGGTATATTTCTAGTATATATATATATGGTTTATATTGTTACTTTGATTTATGTCATGCATCATTTATTTTATGGATTTATTTTTTTAATGAAGGATATCAATAGAATGTGCTACCTAGTGGGCAGCACTAGGACCGAGTACGTATCGGTATGACGATAGAATTTAGGTTATATTACTAACCTATTTGTGGATATTGATTAGATTGATTTATTTGATGTAAGATGTGATTTGGGAGTGTGATTGCTAGAGCTCGGTTGACCAAGTGTCTCAGGGCCAATCACACTGACAGTCAGACTATTGAAGCTCGGTTGACTTAGTGTCTCGAGGCTAGTCTACTATCCAAATGGAACAAGTGAATTTATTTGGAATAAGTGAGCCTGTATGGCTAGAGTGTTGTCTAACACTGTTTGAGGTTGCGATTTTCTAGGGTTCTATTTGATCCTTCATAAACGGATTTTGTTTATATTATAAACAAAATTTATTTTCAGTATACATATAAAATGATTTTGCTACATCTGTGTGATTTGCTTGTATATATATTTATTATATATACTATTGAATGTGTGCATTTTTCATTTAGCTATGCATGTATATATATTATAACAATCACTTAATGAGGTCTGACTCCCCTCCGTTGACTATTTTTCAGGAGAGTCTTCATCTTCAGACCTCAGTAGCAGACCCTTACACCAAATTTCTTCTGCCCCGGCTTTACTATGTAAACTGCTCACTTGATGTTCTTTTATATTCCAGACACTACATTAGTTATAGTCAAGTTATGGATTTATGTATTATATTTGTATGAGATAAGTATTTTAAAATTTTGAATTGAGATTTGTATTAAAAGTTTATATATATAAGATGGATTTATGTTATTATATTTGTCAGTGGATTATTATTTTATTTTATTATGAGATTTAATTCTGCTGTGAGATATTATATTTATTTTTATTATTATTACATGCTTTTATTTTATTTTTAAGGCTTGCTATCGGTTCTGGATTCGAAAGAATTCCCATTCCCTAGCACCGATCATGGCCCCTGTTTTGGGTCGTGACATAGACACTACATTAGTTGTTTCAGTGAGCTGTATTTATTATTTATGTATGAGATTTAAATTTTAAAAGTTTGAACCAAAAATTTGTATTGAAATATTTTATGCTATATGAGATGGATTTTATGTTATTAAATGAGTTGATGAATCATTATTTTACTCTTGAGATTAAATTTCTGCTACACAAATATTTTATCTATTATATTATATTGCTTGCTTTTATTTTTTTAAGCTTGCTATGGGTTCCAGATTCGAAAGAATTTTCGTTTCCTAGCGCCGATCATGGCCCCCTATTTTGGGTCGAGACATATATATATTTACAAAACACAACCACCCTCCCTCACTCCCATTTTTCCTAATCACCACCCCCTTCCCTCACATCTACCATTCATTTCTTCCTCTGTCAGTGTGCCTCTGTGCCTTCCGCTGCCAGTCAACCAGCTCCACCATCTTCTTCGGCGTCGTTTGGTCCCTATGAAGTCGGAAAACCCGAAATCTTCTCCTCCTCTGTTCAAGGTGATTTCGACCATCAAATTGGATGATTCCAGTGTCGTTGGACTCCTTGAACTTTATAGAGGAGGATTCCAAGCTTCCTGTAGCTTGAAAACATGATTTGGTAGGGTTTCTAGCTTGATTCCATTTTTGGTCATTCTTGAGTTTTAAATTTTTTATTTTGATTATTTTGCTTGATTCTTAAGAATTTCCTTAACAAATGTTGTTCCCCTTAGCTTAATCTACATCTCAAATTTTTTGTGTGATTTTTGGGAATTATTTTGATTTTGTGAATTTTTTATTATTTTATTATTTTCGTAAATTAATTAAATAAATTAAGAAATTGTGATTTTTGGTGTTATTGATGGTTAATATTAATTTTAGAATTTAATTTATAATTTTTGTGTATTTTTTTTAATTATTTTTAGTTTATGTCAATTTTAAAAATATAAGTTAAATATATAATTAATTAGAAATAATTGGTTAATTAGGTGTATTTGTTGATTTTAATGAATAATATGTTGAGAAAATAATTTTTGAGTATTTATATAATTTGTATGAATTTTTAAATATTATTAGTATTTTATGTGTATTTTTATATATTAGGGGTATTTTGATAATTTGGTGATAATTTTAGTTGAATATTAAATTAATTGGTTTTTAATATTATTTGAGGTATAAAAATGATTTTTACAAATTATTTACTAATTTTTAACTAATTAATACTATTTTCTGAAAATTATTTTCAAATTATATATAATATACTATTTTTTGTAAATAAAGAGATTTTTAGTAATTCTTAATATGTTTTGGAATAATGAACTAAATTGGATTTATAAAATGAATTTTTATTAATATTTTTGAAATTATTGAGAAGTATCGATTTTTATTAATATTATATTATTATTAGGGTTTTTAAGTAATTATCGGTAAATAATTTTTTTCGGTGTTTTAATACTTAAATTGCTATATTTTGGTACTTAAAGGGCATTTTGGTATTTATTGAATTTTAATATATTTTATTATATTTTATGGTGAATTGTGGACCTCGGTCGGGGGAAATTGTAGTTTGGGAACCCGACCGAGGAGTTGTGAGAATTATGGTTTGAAGTGTATTTTTCTTGCAGGATCGGCTTTACTTTTTAAGTAGAGAGATGTCCATTTTACAGAGGAGGTTCTGCCAAATTTTCGATAGAATTCTAGTAAAACGTGACATCAGGTCTAATTCCTATTCTTTATCTATGTTAGTAATCTTAGATCAAGTCTCTAGAAGCTAAATTAGATTTATTCTGATTTTTGTGTTATTATTTTATTGTTAGTTGCGTCCAAACTGAGGCCTAGTGGACCAAGCCCGTCAGACCAATCTCAAGGAGCGCACACCTATGAGTTATTATTTTATATATGCGTGCATTTAGGTTGCATGTTTTAGAAATATATGTTTTAATTGTATGATTTATGCATAAATGACTTAATAAATGCTTAAGTATATTATAGGTATATTTTCAGTATATTTTGGTATATTATGAAATAAATGCATGTTTTTCTTTTTAATTAAATCTATATTACTTTCAAATATATTATTGGTTTAATTTAATATATTATGATTTATTTGAATTGATTTTATGTATATGTACTTGAAATATACTTAGTTTATATTAAGTATATTTCTAGTATATATATGTGGTTTATAATGTTATTTATAATGATATCATGCATCATTATTTTATGAATGAAACGAGTTACTTTTAATGAAGGATATCAATAGAACATGCTTCCTAGTGGGTAGCATTAGGACTGAGTACGTATCGGTACGACGATAGATTGTAGGTTAAATTACTAACCTATTTGCGGATCATGACTTGATTGATTTTATTATTATGTGAGGTGAATGAGAGTGTGATTGCTGGAGCTCGGTTGACCTAGTGTCTTGGGGCCAATCACACTGATAGTCAGACTACTGGAGCTTGGTCGACTTAGTGTCTCGGGGCCAGTCTACTATCAACAAGGATTAAGTGAATTTATTTGGAAACAAGTGAGCCTGTATGGCTAGAGTGATGTCTGTTGTTATTTGAGGTTACGATCATTTAGGGTTCAATTTAATCCTTGTTAAACTAATATTTTTTCAGTATTATAAATAAAGTGGTTTTCAGCATCTGTGTGTACATGCCTATATATATATATTTATTATATACACATGATTGATTGTATTTGACATTTAGTAATGCATGTATATATATTATAACAATTCATTCAGTGAGGTCTGACTCCCCTCCATTGATGTTTTTACAGGAGAGTCCTCATCTTTAGACCTCATGTCACGACCCAAAATAGGGGGCCATGACCGGCGCTAGGGACTGGGAATTCTTTCAAATTCGAAACCCATAGCAAGCCTTAAAAATAAAATAAAAAAAGGCATGCAATAATAATAACAATAAATAAAATGTCTTGCAGCGGAAATTAAAATATCAAAAATATAAAGCAACTCATCTCATATATATAGAATCTTTTAATACAAATTTTCATGTCAATTCATTAAAATATAAATCTCATACAAATATAATACATAAATCCCATAACTTAACTACAACTACTGTAGTGTCTAGAATACAAAATAAAATCAAGTAAGCAGTTTACATAGTAAAGCCGGGGCAGAAGCAATCTAGCGTAAGGGTCTGTTATTGAGGTCTGAAGATGAAGACTCTCCTGAAAAATAGTCAACGGAGGGGAGTCAAACCTCACTAAGTGAATTGTTATAATATATATACATGCATAACTAAATGACAAATGCACACATTCAATAGTATATATATAATAAATATATATAAAGGCAAATACACACATATGTGGCAAAATCATTTTATATATATACTGAAAATAACATCCGTTTATGAAGGATCAAATAGAACCCTAAATGATCGCAACCTCAAAACAATGTTAGACAACACTCTAGCCATATAGGCTCACTTATTCCAAATAATTCACTTGTTCCATTTGGACAGTAGACTGGCCTCGAGACACTAAGTCAATCGAGCTCCAGCAGTCTGACTGTCAGTGTGAATGGCCCCGAGACACTTGGTTAACCGAGCTCCAACAATCACACTCTCAAATCACATCACACATCAAATAAATCAATCCGATCAATATCCATAAATAGGTTAGTAATTTAACATAAATTCTATTGTCGTACCGGTACGTACTCGATCCTAGTGCTGTCCACTAGGTAGCACGTTCTATTGATATCCTTTATTTATATAAAACATACATTCATAAAATAAATGATGCATGACATTAAGTAAAATAACAATATAAACCATATACATACTAGAAATATACCAAAAATAAACCAAGGATATTTCGAGTATATATACTTCAAATAAATTCAATTTAATTATAAAATAAACTATAAATATACTTTAAAACATTTTAGGTGTAATTCAATAATAAAACATGTATTTAATTCAAAATATACCAAAAATATACCTAAATATACTTAAGCAATTATTAAACCATTTATGCATATTTCATAAAATTTAAACATACATTTCTAAAACATGCATCTGTAATATCCCAAGTTTTTAAATAATTTTAAACTACATCAGGATATGCAGTGTTAATAATTTTTATATATATTTGATTATTTAATTAGTTTATTATTTATTAAAGTCATTTTTAAATTGTAATATCCCGTGTTTTTAAAATATTTTTACACTGTACCGGGATATGCAGAGTTAATGATTTCTGTATTTTATATGATATTTTTACGAGTTAATATGTATTTTAGACCTATTTTAATTACGGTGTATTATTTTTAGTGTTTTACGTAAAATTTTCCCGGGACTTGCATTTCCGGGGAAATTTTCACGTAAACAATGTATTATTAATTATTTTAAATGTATTTACGGACTTGCATGAACTCATGCGTATTTTTAAATTATTAAATAAAGCCTGTGTGTATAATTATTTAATTAGGGTTTATTATTATTACCCTAATATTTTATTAAGTATTTATTTGTTTTATTGTTATCTAATTAATTTTATTTAGTATAAATTATTAAAATATTAATATTTTTATGTGTGTGGTGTATATTTGATGTGTGTAATTTAATATTATTTTAATATATAGTATAAAGTATATATATATACATATATTTGTCAAAAATCAAAAAGAATTGGAAAATTACACATTTGCCCCCTCCCTCTCCTTCTTCTTTCCCGATCGCTCACCCTCACTGCGCCTCCCATTCCAGCACGCCGGACCGCCCCTCGCCGCCACCAGCTGCCGCCAACCTCCTTCCCCTTCCTTTCTCTTCCTCTCCGACGTGACCAGGCCGCCGGAAGCCCGCTGGAACGCCCGGAATCCGCCATGGCAGCAAGTTGAGCTTTTTGCCGTCGACGACGATTCCGGCCACCATTTCGTGCACCGCCGGTCTTCATCGACTCCTTGAGCTCCGGTGATTCCAATTGTAAGCTCCTTTCGGCCTGAAATCAAGTGGATTTTGAGGTTTGAGCTAAAACTCAATTCGGTCACATTAGGGTTTTCGATTTTTTTGAGCTTCGAATTGATTGATTCATGGAAACTTCCTTCACAAATGTTGTTCCTAGTAGTTCAGTATACATGTATGAATTTTTGTAGAATTTTTGGAGATTGTTTGGATTTTTGGGTATTTTTGAATATTTTAATATTATTTTCTAATTTTCGGAAATTAATTATTTAAATTATGAAATTGGAGTTTATGGTTAAATTGGGTGTTGAAATTAATTATAGGAATTTATTTAGAATTTTTATGAATTTCTAAGTATTTATTTTTAATTATTTGAGTTTTTGTGAATTTGAGAAAATTAGGTTAAATGTCTTTTTATTTGAAATTAATTGGTTAATTGAGTTTAATTATTAATATTATTGATAAATATGTTGAGAAAATTAATTTTGGATAATTGTATGATTTTTGGTGAATTTTTGAAGTAATTTAAGTATATTTATATATATAGGGGTATTTTGGTAATTTTACCCTAAATTGGCTAAAAATGTAATTTAATTGGTTTTAATAGTTATTTAAGGTATAAAAATGATTTCTACAAATTATTTGGTATTTTTAACTAATTAAAACTATTTTTCGTGAATTATTTTCAATTATAAATAAAATATACGGTTTTTCAAATAAAATGAATTTTTATCGGTTTTTACTATGTTTTAAGGCTAATTATGTAATTTCTACGTATAAAATATATTTCTGTGATTTAAGGATATTTTTGTTATATCTGGAATTATTTTATGTTTGTGGACCCCGGTCGGTAGACTGTAGTCTGGAGTCCGACCGAGGGGTTGTGGATTTCTGTTGAGCTTATATTTCAAAGTGTATTTCTTTGCAGGGTCGGCTCTACTCTTTTGAGTAGAGAGATGTCCGTTTTACAGGGGAGGTTCTGCCGGATTTTCGGTAGAATTCTCGTAAAACGTGATATCCAGTCGAACCCTAAATTCCGATTCTGTGTTTAATACTCTAGATTGAATTCTAGGACTTCTGTTAGGGTTATTCTGATGTCGATTACTTATTTCTTATTTAGTTGCGCCGAGACCGAGGGCTAGTGGACCAGGCCCGTTGGACCTATCTCGTGGAGCGCACTAGGTGAGTTACTGTACTATGTATACATGCTTAGGATGCATGATTTAGAAATATATGTTTTATTTTGATTAAAAATGCATAAACATTATGATTTGTATTTAAGTATATTTTTGGTTTATTTTTGGTATATAATAGATTATATACATGTTTTATTAATAAAATATATTTAAGATGTTTTTAAATATATTTCCAACTTAATTTATGATTTGATTGAATTCATTTGACGTATATATACTCGAAATATACCTGGTTTGCGTTTGGTATATTTCCGGTATATATATGGTTTATATTGTTATTTCATTTATATTCATGCATCATTTATTTTTGTGAATGAATGTTTTACATTTAATGATGAAGGATATCGATAGAACGTGCTACCTAGTGGGCAGCACTAGGACCGAGTACGTACCGGTACGCCTATAGCTTTAGGCTATAATACTAAATTATTTGTGGATATTGATTTGATTATGATTATTGATATGTGAGATGTGGTTTGTGGGTGTGATTGCTGGAGCTCGGTTGACCAAGTGTCTCGGGGCCAATCACACTGGCAGTTAGACTGCTGGAGCTCAGTTGACTTAGTGTCTCGGGGCCAGTCTACTGTCCAAATGGATTAAGTGGATATATTTGGACTAAGTGAGCCTGTATGGCTAGAGTGTTGTTTAACACTACTTTCTGAGGTTGCGATATTCTAGGGTTCTATGTGATCCTTCATAAACTGTGATTTTCAATAAAATATATAAAATGATTTTATTGCATCTATGTGCAATTGCCTGTATATATACATATTATATATATACTGTTGATTGTATGCATTATCACTTAGTGTGTATGTGTATATATTATAGTAATTCACTCAGTGAGGTCTGACTCCCCTCCGTTGACTATTTTTCAGGAGAGTCAACTTCTTCAGACCTCAGTAGCAGGTCGATACGCCGGATTTCTTCCGCCCCGGCTTCTTTATGTAAACTGTCTACTTGAGTCTTATTTATTTTATCTAGACACTGTAGTAGTTGTGAATTAAAGTATTGAATTTCGTGTATTTTATTTTAAAGGAGATGTATTATATTGAAACTGGATTTGTATTAAAGAGATTTTATATATGTGATGAGATGAGTTTTGATTTAAATCCAGTTGATATGGGTAATATCATTATATTTATGATTTTTATTTTCTGCTGCATATTATATGGTTATTGTTATTGCATGATTTATTTTATTTTTAGGCTTGCTACGGGTTCCGGATTCGAAAGAATTCCCGTTCCCTAACGCCGGTCATGACTCCTGTTTTGGGTCGTGACATAAATATTTTAAGTCTCTTACGTAAAATTTTCCCGAGAGATTTATTTTCGGAGAAATTAAAACTTAAATAAATAATTATTAATTATTTTAGATGGTTTTATAAATTTGCATGAGTCCATGCACGATTTTTATTGTCGTATTAAAATATATACATATACATGCATATATGCACATTTAATTAATTAGGGTTTATTTTTAATTAAATTTATATTTATATTATACAGTTTTAATAATAATTAATATGTGTATTATATATATATATAAATTATTATTTGGGTTTTTGGTGTATATTAATTTGAATATAATATTTATATATTATAAGAATATAAATTATAGTTATTTATATACATATATATACATATAATATTTACAAAACATAAAGTTTGTGTTAATTACGATTTTGCCGCCCGACCTTCTTCTCTACGCTCGACGCCTCCCATCGATTTTTCGGCCACTATCACATTGATTTCTTACCGTCAGTGTGCCTCTCAGCCATCCTCCTCCATCTCCAGCCCATTCCACTGCCTTTCCTCCCATTTCCGGTGAGCTTTGGTCGGTTTTCTTCAAGGAAATTGAAAACCACCATTAACTTCGATCATAACAATTCTGGCCACCGTTTGGAGTGCCACCAGTCTATATCTCTTCCCTAAGCTCTGGTGAGTGCATTTCTAAGTTTGGTTTCACTTGATTTGGTCTAGATTTTCCTAGGTTTTTAATTTTCAATTTCGATCAACTTGAGTTCTTGAATTTTTTTTAGCTACGATTTTAATGATTCAAGCAAACTTCCTTCACAAAGATTGATCCTCTTAGCTTAATCTACATTTTTTAATTTTTGTGGAATTTTTGGGAATTATTTTTATTTTTATGAATATTTTATTATTTTATTAATAATTTCTAATTTTCGTAAATTAATTAATTAAATTATGAAATTGTGATTTATGGTGTTTATAGGTATTAAAATGAATTTTAGAAATTTATTTATAATTTTTATGATTTTTATATAATTATTGTGAATTTAATTAGTTTGTGTGATTTTTAGAAAATTAAGGTAATTATGTATTTTGTTGAAATTAATGGGTTAATTGAGTATAATTATTGATATTATTGAATTATATATTGAGAGATTAATTTTTGAGTAATTATACTATTTTTAGTGAAATTTTGAACAATTATAGTGAATTTATATATAGTAGGGGTATTTTGGTAATTTGGCACTAAATTGGCTAAAAATATAATTAAATTGGTTTTAATAGTTATTTGAGGTATAAAAATGATTTCTACAAATTATTTAGTATTTTTAACTAATTAAAACTATTTTTCATAATTTTTTTTCAAATTATATATAATATACTATTTTTCTAAATAAATGAATTTTTATCGATTTTTAATATGTTTTAGGGCTAATTATGTAATTTGGATTTATAAAATGTATTTTGGTGAATATTTATTAATTTATCGAGAATTATGGGTTTTTAATACTATTTAATTAAAATTAGGGTTTTTATGTATATATCGGTAAAATAATTATTTTTAGCATTTAAATTTCTAATTTGCTACATTTTGATTATTCAAGGGTATTTTTGGAATTTAAATGTGTTTTGTGTATATCTCGTGAATTGTGAACCTCGATCAGTAGAATTGTAGTTTGGGAGTCCGACCGAGGGGTTGTGTGGCTATGTATTCTTGAAGTGTGTTTTCTGTGCAAGATCGGCCTTACTTTTGTAGGGAGATGTCCATTTTACAGAGGAGACTCTACAGAAATTTTGATAGATTTCTTGTAAAATGTGACAACCGATCTGAGTCTAGTTTTAAATTTTTAATTGAGTCTTTTCGTAGTAACTCTATAAGTGTAGAGTTAGAATGTATTCTGATGGTTGTTATTTTATTTTCTAGCTGTGCTGAGACTGAGGCCTAACAGACCAGGTCCGCTGAGTTTGTCTCGAGGAGCGCACATCAGTGAGTTATTATACTGTATATATATGCATTGCATATAGGATGCATCACTTAGGGTTTTTCATTTTCATTATATATTTTTAAAGTGATTTAATTACAATATTTTTGGTATACCTAGGGTTTGTATTTTTGTATATATGCATGTTAAATAATTATGCATGTTATTTTGATAGATGCACGTTAAATAATTAGGTGTATGTTTAATACATTTTAGTATATATACATGTTTTAAATGAATATTTAGTCATAATTATTTTATTGAATGATTAGAATACTTTAGGTATAGTTTCAGTATATTTTAGGTTTATTCTTAAATAATTGCATGCTATATTATAAACCTACACTTAAATTGTCTTTAAGTTTATTTTGGTATATTTTTGATATATTTCCAAAATAAATATATGTTTTATTATTAATTCAAACCTAACACATTAGTGGTATACTTAGGGTTTATTTGTGATATATGTATGCTAGAAAATTAGGTTATTTTGGTATATTGTGAATATATGTAAACCTAAACGTATATTTTAGTACATACGCATATTTAAATGAATATTTATACATAATTGTTTTATTAAGTGATTTGTGTACTTAGGGTATATTCTTTGTATATTTAGGTACATTTTTAAGCAAATGCATGTTGTATTATTAAAATGCACTTAAATTATTTTTAACTATATTAATGGTTTATCTTTAGTATATTTCATATTTTATTTGACATATATATACCCAAAATATACTGGGTATATTTTTGGTATATATATATGGTTGATTTTAATATTATGAATATTATTCTACATTAATTATTTTCTGAATGAATGATTTATTTTAAGTGAAGGATATCAATAGAACATGCTTCCTAGTGGGCAGCACTAGGACCGTGTACGTACCGGTGCGATAGATTAAGGTTGAGTGAGAGTTAATTTTGGTGATTATAATGGATTTGATTGATTTGACTAAGATTAATGGTATGACAGATAGTGTGATTGTGGGGCCAACCACACTGACAGTCAGACTGCTAGAGCTTGGTTGACTTAATGTCTCGGGGCCAGTCTACTGTCCATAATGGAATAAATGATCTATTAATTTGATTAAGATGTGAGGTGATAGACAGTGTGATTGCTGGAGCTTGGTTGACCAAGTGTCTCGGGGCCAATCACACTGATAGTCAGACTGTGGGAGCTCGGTTAACTTAGTGTCTCGGGGCCAGTCTACTGTCCAAATTGGAATAAGTGTTTTATTGGAATCAAGTGAGCCAGTATGGCTAGAGTGATGATGTGGTTGATTGAGGTTACGATTATTAGGGTTCTATGGATCCTTCGTGTATTAAAATAAATATTTTCTACATTTAGTATATTTATAAAAGCAGAGTTTGGCATTTATGTGAAATATGTGTATATACATACATACATACATATATATATATATATATATATATATATATATATATATATATATATATATATATATATATATGAATGTCTGATTGTTATGGTTTAGATTGCATGTATATATAGTATAATAATTCACTCAGTGGGGTCTGACCCCCCTCAATTATTTTTTTCAGGAGATCCTATATCATCATACCTTAGTAGTAGAGTTCCTCATCGGTATTCTTTCGTTCCGGCTATTTTATGTAAATGTATGTTTTGAACTTTGAATCGTATTCTAGAAACTGCAGTAGTTGTGTTATTGTATCAAAAGAGTATTATTTTGTTTTAATATTTAATACTCAAAGAGTTGTATCCGAGAATTTTATGAATACATTTATTTATGGAAGGATTTAGAGTATGTACTTTGTATATTGATTCAGAAAAATTTTAATTCTATTGTACTTTTATTTATTTATTGCATGATTTTATTTTCTATGGCTTGCTACGGGTTCTGGATTCGAAAGAATTCTCGTTCCCTAGCGCCGGTCATGACTCTTAGTTTGGGTCATGACAACATCCTAAAACATGTATATATAAAATAACAACTCATAGTTATGCACTCCTCAAGATGGGTCCAACAGGCCTAGTCCACTAGGCCTTGGTCTCGACGTAACTAAACAAACAAACGACAATATGAAATCAGAATAAATCTAACAAAATTCTAGAGACTTGATATAGAATACTAAACACATAATAGGAATAGGAATTCGACCGGATGTCACATTTTACGAGAATTCTACCAAAAATTCGGTAGAACCTCCCCTGTAAAATGGACATCTCTCTACTCAAAAAGTAGAGTCAGTCCTGCAAGAAAACACACTTCAAAAATACACAATCTCACAACCCCTCAGTCAGACTCCCAAACTACAATTCCACCGACCGAGATTTACAATTCACGAGATAACACAGAACACATTAGAATTCCTAAAATACCGAAAATACCCTCAATATACCAAAATATAGCAAATTTAAATATTAAAACACTAAAAATAATCATTTTACCGATAATTACATAAAAACCCTAATTTTAATAAAATATTATTAAAAATCAATAATTCTTGATAAATTCATAAATATTGACCGAAATTCATTTTATAACTCCAAATTACACAATTAACCCTAAAACATATTAAAAATCATTAAAAGCTCATTTATTTAAAAAAATAGCATATTATATATATTTAGAAAATAATTTACGAAAAATAGTTTTAATTAGTTAAAATTACTAAATAATTTGTAAAAATCATTTTTATACCTCAAATAATTATTAAAATCAATTAAACTAAATTTTTAACCAATTTATCACCAAATTACCAAAATACCCTTAGTTATATATAATTTCACATAATATACTATAATTATTTTCAAAAATTCACTAAAAATTATATAATTGCTCAAAAATTAATTTCTAAACATATAATTCAATAAAATAATAAATATACTCAATTAACCAATTAATTTTAACAAAATACTTAATTAAGCTAATTTTCTAAAAATCACCTAAACTAAATAAATTCATAATAATTATGCAAAAGTCATAAAAATTACAAATAAATTTCTAAAATTCATTTTAACACCTATAAACACCATAAATCAAAATTTCATAATTTATTTAATTAATTTACAAAAATTAGAAAATATTAATAAAATAATAAAAAATTCATAAAAATCAAAATAATTCCCAAAAGTTCTACAAAAATTACAGGATGTAGATTAAGCTAAGAGGATCAATCTTTGTGAAGGAAGTTAGCTTGAATCATTAGAATCAAAGTTCAAAAAAATCAAGAACTCATATAGGCCGAAAATGAAAATTGAAAACCAAAGAAAATCTAGACCAAAACACACGAAACCAAGCTTGGAAATGAACTCACTAGAGCTCAAGGAGAAGATAGAGACGGTGGCTTTTAAAATGGTAGTCAGAATCATGGTGATCGGAGATGAGTGTGAATTATTTAAAATCTCGGGATATTACAGTCTTCCCCCCTTACAAGAATTCATCCCCGAATTCTAGAAAAAGAATAATACAAGTTAAGAAGGGAAGAGATACGAGTAAGAAGCCCGCATCTCAGCTTCAGTCTTGCACGTATGCTCCTCTACCCTGTTGCTGCGCCACAGAAGCTTAACCGTCGAAATTTGCTTCCAATGCAACTGTCGAACTTGATAATCAATGATCGCCACAGGTTCTTCCACGAATGTCAGATCTTCATTCACTTCCACGCTGTCGGCCTGCAACATGTGTGAAGGGTCTGAGACATACTTCCTCAGCATTGAGATATGAAATACTAGATGCACTTGAGATATACTCGGAGGCAAAGCCAATCGATATGCAACAGTGCCAACTCTCTCTAGAATCTCGAATGGTTCGATATATCTTGGTGCTAACTTACCCTTCCTTCCAAATCTCATTACACCCTTCATCGGAGACACCTTCAGAAAAATAAAGTCTCCAACTTGAAATTCCACATCTCTGTGCCTAGGATCCGCATAGCTCTTCTACCTGCTAACTGTGGTCTCTAATCTATGCTTGATCACAGTGACTTTCTCTATAGCATCATAAACCATCTCAGGTCCAATCAAAGCTCTCTCGCCAATCTCATCCCAACTCAGAGGGGATCTACTCTTCCTTCCATATAAAGCCTCATATGGTGCCATTCCAATATTGCTATGATAGTTTTTATTATATGCAAACTCTACGAATGGCAAATGATCATCCCAGCTACCTCCCAAATCGAAAACACACATTCTCAACATATCTTCCAATGTCTAGATCATCCTCTCAGACTAACCATCTATCTAAGCATGAAAAGTAGTACTGAAGTCCAACCTAGTGCCCATCGCTTCCTGTAACTTTTGCCAAAAATGAGAGGTAAATACTGAACCTCTGTCTGACACAATGGACATAGGTACTCCATAAAGGCACACAATATGCTTCACATACAGCTTCGCCAATCTAGCTACAGAATAGGTGGCTTTCATAGGAATAAATGTGTAAACTTAGTCAACCTATCTACAATCACCCAGATGGAATCGTATCCATCCTTAGAACGAGGTAAACCAATCAAAAAACCCATAGCTATCCTTTCCCACTTCCACTTAGGGATAGGACGAGGCTGAAGCTTCCCAGAAGGCTTCTGATGTTCAACTTTTACTTGTTGACACGTCAAGCACTTAGCAACATAATCAGTGACATCCTTCTTCAATCCATCCCACCAGTATAAATCTTTGATACTGTGGTACATCTTAGTGACACCCGGATGTACGCTATATGTTATAGAATGTGTTTCCTCTAGGATCTCTTCTCTCAAATCATCCACATT
This sequence comes from Mallotus nudiflorus, assembly GCA_947683625.1. NCBI lineage: Eukaryota > Viridiplantae > Streptophyta > Magnoliopsida > Malpighiales > Euphorbiaceae > Mallotus > Mallotus nudiflorus. Next base: position 62,033 of record CANTUR010000739.1, read on the forward strand.
AAGAACACACAATCTACCACTGATCCACAAAACACCATCATCATCGAGTGTGAAATCAGTGAACTTCCCTGCTCATACATTCTTTGCAAGCTCTTCTAGATTAGGATATGGGCTTTGAGCTGCCTTAATCCTATCTCTCAGTATAGATCGCACCTTAAATTGAGTTAGCAGTCCACCTGATCTACTAAGCTTCATCATCAGACCTTGATCCACCAACAGATGTAACTCCTGGATCAACGGTCTCCTCTCTACACTGATATGAGCAAGACTACCTGAGGACTTCCTAGTCAAGGCATCTGCTACCATATTAGCCTTGCCCGAATGATATAAAATCTCACAGTCATAATCTTTTAATAGTTCTAACCATCTCCTCTGCCTCAGATTCATATCTCTCTACTGGAAAATGTACTTAAGGCTCTTATGATCAGTAAATATCTCACAAGTCACCCCGTACAGATAATGTCTCCATATCTTGAGAGCAAAGATCACTACAGCCATCTCAAGGTCATGTGTAGGATAGTTCTGCTCATGCTTCTTCAACTGCCTCAAAGCATAGGCTATCACCTTACCATTCTACATCAACACATAACCTAGGCCAACTCTAGAGGCATCACAATACACTGTGAACTTGTCTAAACCATTAGGCAAAGCTAACACTGGGGCTGTGGTCAACTTCTCCTTTAACAATTGAAAACTATTCTCATAAGCTTCTGACCACTCAAATCTTACATTCTTCTGAGTCAAGCGAGTCATAGGGGCTGCAATTCTGGAAAAATCATGTACAAACCTCCTATACTACCCAGCTAAACCTAGAAAACTCTGAATCTCCGTAATAGAAGTCAGTCTAGGCCACTTAGACACTACTTCAATCTTCCGTGGATCAACCTGGATACCTTTTTTTGACACCACGTGTCCAAGAAAAGAAACACTCTCCATCCAGAAATGTCACAACCCAAAACAGGGGCCATGACCGGCGCTAGGGAACGGGAATTCTTTTGAATCCGGAACCCGTAGCAAGCCTAAAAATAAAATAAAACATACAATAATAATAACAACAACTTTTAATGCAGTGGAAATAAAATCATAAGTATCAAAATAATATTCCCGTCAGACGAAAATTAAATCGAATTCTCATCTCATATATATAAATAAATCCTTTAATACAAGTTTCAATTCAAATTCTTAAAATACATAACTCATACAAATATAATACATAAAACCCATAATTTATTTACAACTACTGCAGTGTCTAGATTATAAAATAAAACTCAAGACTCAGATAAGCAATTTATATAAAGAAGCCAGGGCGAAAGAAATCCGGCGTACAGGCCTGCTACTGAGGTCTGAAGAAGAAGACTCTCTTGAAAAATGGTCAACAGAGGGGAGTCAGACCTCACTGAGTGAATTACTATAATATATATACATGCATACTAAATGTCAATGCACATAATCAAAAGTATATATATATAATATGTATAAATACAAGCAATTACATACAGATGAAATAAAATCATTTTATATATATTTATTGAAAATCATTGTTTATGAAGGATCGAATAGAACCCTACAATATCGTAACCTCAAAAACAGTGTTAGACAACACTCTAGCCACACAGGCTCACTTATTCCAATATATAATCACTTGATCCATTTGGAAAGTAGACTGGCCCCGAGACACTAAGTCAACCGAGCTCCTGCAGTCTAACTGTCAGTGTGATTAGCCCTGAGACACTTGGTCAACCGAGCTAGAGCAATCACACTACCAAATCATTTCTCACATATCAAATAATCAGATCCAATCAATATCCTCAAGCAGGTTAATAATATAGCCTAAATGCTATAAGCGTACCGGTTTGTACTCGGTCATAATGCTGCCCACTAGGTAGCACGTTCTATTGATATCCTTCATTATAATATAAAACATACATTCATAAAAATAAATGATGCATGAATTTAAATATAATAACAACAATAAACCATATATATACTAGAAATTTACTAAAAGTAAACCAGGTATATTTCGAGTATATATACGTCAAATAAATCCAATATAATTACAAAATAAGCTAGAAATATATTCAAAAACATTTTAAGCATAATTCATTAATAAGACATGCATATAGTTTAAAATATACAGAAAATAAACCAAAGATAAACTAAAAATAAACTTAAGTAATAATTAAACCATTTATGCATATTTAATGAAAATAAAACATACATTTCTAAATCATACACCCTAAAGCATATATATATAGAATAGTAACTCACACTTAGTGCGCTCCTCGAGAGGGGTCCGATAGGCCTGGTCCACTAGGCCTCGGTCTCGGTGCAACTAAACAAATAATAAATAACAGACATCAGAATAAACCTAACAGAAAATCCTAGAAACTCAATCTAGAATATTGGACACAGAATCAAAATTAGGGTTTGACCGGACATCACGTTTTACGAGAATTCTACCAAAAATCCGACAGAACCTCCCTTGTAAAATGGACATCTCTCTACTCAAAGAGTAGAGCCGGCCCTGCAAAGAAATACACTTCGAAAAATGAACACAGAAACACATCCACAACCCCTCGGTCGGACTCCAAACTACAGTTTACCGACCGGGGTCCACAATCACAGAACAATTATGGAAATACCAAAAATGCCCTTATATCATAGAAATACATTTAATAAGTAGAAATTACCTAATTAACCCTAAAACACAGTAAAACCCGATAAAAACTCATTTATTTAGAAAAATCATATATTATATATATATTTGAAAATAATTTATGAAAAATTATTTTAATTAGTTAAAAATACTAAATAATTTGTAGAAATCATTTTTATACCTTAAATAACTATTAAAACTAATTTAATTATATTTTTAGTCAATTTAGGGTAAAATTACCAAAATACCCCTATATATATAAATATACTAAAATTACTCCAAAAATTCACCAAAAATAATATAATTGCACAAAATTAATTTTCTCAACATATTTATCAATAATATCAATAATTAAACTCAATTAACTAATTAATTTCAATTAAAAACACAATTAACCTAATTTTCCAAAATTACATAAACTAATTAAATTCAAAATAAATACATAGAAATTCATAAAAATTCCAAATAAATTTCTATAATTCATTTCAAAGCCTATATTTATCATAAAACATAATTTCATAATTTATTTAATTAATTTTTGAAAATTAGAAAATAATAATAAAATATTCAAAAATACCCAAAAATCAAAATAATTCCCAAAAATTCACACATGAAGATTAAGCTACTAGGATCAACATTTGTGAACGAATTTTCCATGAATCAATCAATTCGAAGTTCAAAAAAATCAAGAACCCTAAAATGGCCGAATTACCAAAATCGAAACCTAAGCAAATCAAGACCACATTTTAAGTGAAACAAAGCTTGGAATCACACTCACCGGAGCTCAAGCGGAGCTCAAGGAGAAGAAAGAGACCGGCGGTGTCAAAAATGGTGGCCAAAAACGTTGTGGATGACGGTGAGAAAGAATTCGGCTTCTCCAGCCAAAATGAGCTTCTCGACGTCGGAAAGGAGCTCTGTAGGGTACAGAACGGCTGGAGGAAGGAGGTGGCACGCCGGGAGGCACACCGACGGTGAGAAAATGGCGTGACAGTGGCCAGATCGGTGATGGGAGTGATCGGGGAAGGAGGAGAAGGATGGGTGGCAATTTCGTAAATAACTCAAACTTTATTTTTTGTTTTAATATTAAATGTATATGTATATACTTTACACTATATATTAAAATAATATAACATCACACACATTAATTATACACCACACACATATAATTTAATATTTTAAAAATTTAATACACATAAAAATAATTAAAATATATTAAAACTAATTAATAAATAATAAAATATTAGGGTAATTAATTAAACCCTAATTAAATAAATAAATGCACATATACACGTTATTTAGTACTTTAAAAATATATATGAGTTCATGCAAGTCCGGAAATCTATTTAAAATAATTCATAGTAAATTATTTACGTAAAAATTTCCTCGAAAATAGTATTCTCGGGAAAATTTTATGTAAAACACTTAAAATAATATACAATAATTAAAATAAGTTTTAAATACATATCAACTCGTAAAAATATCATAATTATATACAAAATTATTAACACTGCATATCCCGATGCAGTATTAAAATATTTAAAAACACGGGATATTATAAGAAATCACACTTTCAGAATTTAGCATAAAACTGATGTTCTCTCAGTGTCTGTAGTATAGTCCTCAAGTGATATATATGCTCCTCCATACTTCTCAGATACACCACTATATCATCGATGAAGACTACCATAAACTGATTCATATATGGTCTGAATACTCTATTCATCAGGTCCATAAAAGTTATTGGTGTGTTAGTCAAGCCAAAAGACATCACCAAAAACTCATAATGGCCATATCGAGTGCGGAATGCTGTTTTAGGAACATTGGCTTCACTGATCTGCAACTGATGATAACCCGACCTCAGATCAATCTTAGAAAAAGAACTGTGCACCTTGTAGCTGATCAAACAAGTCATCTATCCTCGGGAGAGGATACTTGTTCTTTCTCTAAGCTCCAGCAATCACACTCCCAAATCATTTCTCACACATCAAATAATCAAATCCAATCAATATCCGCCAATAGGTTAGTGATATAGTCTACATGCTATCAGCGTACTAGTACGTTCTGTTGATATCCTTCATTTTAAATATAAAACATACATTCATAAATAAATGATGCATGAATTCGAAATAAATAACAACATAAACCATATATATACTAGAAATATACCAAAAATAAACCAGGTATATTTTGAGTATATATATACGTCAAATAAATCCAATATAATTGTAAAATAAACTAAATATATATTTAAAAACATTTTAAATTTAAATGTTTAATAAAGCATGCATATAATTTAAAATATATTAAAAATAAATAAAAAATAAACCAAAAATAAACTTAAGTACTAATTAAATCATTTATGCATATTTAATCAAAATAAAACATGCATTTCTAAATCATGCACCCTAAAACATATATATATAAAATAACAACTCATTATTTATTGCGCTCCATGAGATGGGTCTGACGGGCCTGGTCCATTAGGCCTCGATCTTGGCTCAACTAAATAAATAAATAATGACAGAAATCAGAATAAATCTAACAGAAGTTCTAAAGACTCGATCTAGTTTACTAAACACAGAATTAAATACAGAATTCGACCGAACATCACGTTTTACAAGAATTCTACCGAAAATCCAATAGAACCTCCCCTGTAAAATGGACATCTCTCTACTCAAAGAGTAGACCCAGCCCTGCAAAGAAATACACTTTGAAAATAGACACAGAATTCACAATCACAATCCCTCGATCGGACTCTAAACTACAATGCACCGACCGAGGTTTACAATTCACAGAATATTTACAAAAAACCAAAAATACCCTTTAATAATAAAAATACATTTTATAAATCCAAATTACGTAATTAACCCTAAAACATATTAAAAACCGATAAAAACTCATTTATTAGAAATATCGTATATTATATATATAATTTGAAAATAATTTATGAAAAATAGTTTTAATTAGTTAAAAATATTAAATAATTTTAGAAATTATTTTATACCCTAAATAACTATTAAAACCGATTTAATTACATTTTTTGCCAATTTAGTGTAAAATTACCAAAATACCCCTACATAATATATAAATTTGCTAAAATAAATCCAAAAATTCACCAAAAATAATATAATTGCACAAAATTAATTTTCTCAACATATAATTCAATAATATCAATAAATATACTTAATTAACCAATTTATTTCAATTAAACATATAATTAACCCTATTTTTCAAAATTACATAAAATAAATAAATTCCAATTAAATATATAAAAATTCACAAAATTAAAAATAAATTTCTATAATTCATTTCAACACCTATAATTACCATAAAACACAATTTCATAATTTAATTAATTATTTTCAAAAATTAGAAAATAATAAAAAATACCCAAAAATCAAAATAAATTCTAAAAATTCCAAAAAAATTACAGCATGTAGATTGAGATTCCAGGATCAAAGTTTGTGAAGGAAGTTTTCATGAATCAATCAAATTGAAGCTAAAAAAATTTTGAAACCCTAAATGGCCGAAATTGAAAAATTGAAACCTAGGGAAATCTAGACCATTTTAAGTGAAAAAAGGTTTGAAATCACACCTCATTGAAGCTCAAGGAGAAGATAGAGACTGGTGGCATCAAATTTGGTGGTCGGAAACGGCTTGATCGGAGTTGACTTCAAGTTTCGGCCTCTTGAAAAATCCTACCAAAACACATCGGAAATGGGTGCTTCAGGTGTCAAGAATGGCTGGCAAGGGAGGAGGAAGGAGAAGAGGCACACTGATGGTAAGAAAACCGAGTTATAGATGTCGGAATTGATGGAAAACCGATCGGGGAAGAAGTGAAGAAGAAAAGGGCATTTTGGTAAATAATGCAAACTTTATAATTTTGATAATAAATTATGTATATATATTTATATATATCCACACTTATATTATAATATTATATATATTTCCACACACAAATAATTCTCACTACACAAATATTTTATTATATTTAATAATTTATACACTTAAAATTAATTAATTAATATTAAAACTAAATAATAAAATTAAGAAAATTAATTAAGCTCTAATTAATTTAAATAAATACACATATATACAATTTATTTTAGCACTTTAAAAATTATATATGAGTTCATGCAAGTTTGTAAACTAGTCAAAATAATTAGTATTAAATTATTTACGTGTCAATTCCCCGAAAATACAATTCCCGGGAAAATTTTATGTAAAGTACTTAAAATAATATAAAACAATTAAAATTAACTTTAAACAAATAACAAACTCGTAAAATATCATAAATATATACAAAAATTATTAACATTGTATATCCCGATACAGTATAAAAATATTTAAAAAACTTGGGATATACAACCTCTGCCACGACCTCTGCTTCTAACTAACGGCTCAAGAGGTAAAACCTTGTCCTGGAAGGACTCATCATCCTCAGCCTGAACGACCGGTGGAGTGACACGCGCTCGCCTCCTCATTCTGAAAAGACAAACAGAAGGATTCAGACAAAATAAACAACGGAGGAATATGTAGAAAACTAAATCAAGGAATACTCATCAAGACATACTCGAACCTAATTCACTGCAGTAGTTTCATGTCACGACCCAAAACAAGGGCCATGACCGACGCTAGGGAATGGGAATTCATTCGAATCTGGAACCCGTAGCAAGCCTTAAAAATAAAATAAAAGCATGCAATAATAATAAAAATAAATATAATATCTCGCAGCGGAATTAAATCTCATAATAAAATAAAATAATAATCCACCGACAATATAATAACACAAATTCATCTCATATATATAAACTTTTAATACAAATCTCAGTTCAAATCTTTAAAATACATATCTCATACAAATATAATACATAAATCTCACAACTGATTACAACTACTGCAATGTCTAGAATATAAAATAAAATCAAGTGAGCATTTTACATAGTAAAGCCGGGGTAGAAGAAATCCGGCATAAGGGTCTACTATTGAGGTCTGAAGATAAAGACTCTCTCCTGAAAAATAGTCAACGGAGGGGAGTCAGACCTCACTGAGTGAATTATTATAATATATATACATGCACAACTAAATGATAATGCACACATTCAAAATATATATAATAAATATATATACAGGAAAAAATCACACAGATGTAGCAAAATCATTATATATATATATACTGAAAATAACATCCGTTTATGAAGGATCAAATAGAACCCCTAGAAAATCGCAACCTCAAATAGTGTTAGACAACACTCTAGCCATACAGGCTCACTTATTCCAAATAAATTCACTTGTTCCATTTGGATAGTAGACTGGCCCCGAGACACTAAGTCAACTGAGCTCCAGCAGTCTGACTGTCAATGTGATTGGCCCCGAGACACTTGGTCAACTGAGCTCCAGCAATCATACTCCCAAATCACATCTCACATCAAATAAATCAATCCGATCAATATCCATAATAGGTTAGTAATATAACCTAAATTCTATTGTCGTATCGGTACGTACTTAGTCCTAGTACTGCCCACTAGGTAGCACGTTCTATTGATATCCTTCATCATTTAAAAAATAAATCTATACATTCATAAAATAAATGATGCATGACATAAATCAAAGTAATAATATAAACCGTATATATATACTAGAAATATACCAAAAATAAACCAATTATATTTTCAGTATATATACGTCAAATGAATTCAATTTAGTTATAAAATAAACTATAAATATACTTAAAAACATTTTAAGAATAATTCATTAATAAAACATGCATATAATTTAAAATAAATAAAAAATATACCAAAATAAACCTAAGCAATTGTTAAACCATTGTCACGACCCAAAATAGGGGCCATGACCGGAGCTAGGGAACGAGAATTCTTTCGAATCCGGAACCTGTAGCAAGCCTAAAAATAAAATAAAACATGCATATAATAATAATAACAATATCAAATGCAGCGGAAATGAAAATCATAAATAATATAACATTTTCATCAACTGGATTTAATTTAAATCTCAAATCATCATATATATAAAATCTCTTTAATATAATCCAGTTCAAATTCTTAAAATGCACCTCGCATAAATAAAATACATAATATCTCACATTAATTTATAACTAATGCAGTGTCTAGATTATAAAAATAAAACTCAAGTAGGCAATTTACACAAAGAAGCCGGGGTGGAAGAAATCTGGCGTATCGACCTGCTACTGAGGTCTGAAGATGTTGACTCTCCTGAAAAATTATCAATGGAGGGGAGTCCAGACCTCACTGAGTGAAATACTATAATATATATACATACACACTAAATGACAATGCATACAATCAACAGTATATATATATCTAATATATATACAGGCAAATACACACAGATGCAATAAAATCATTTTATATATATATTTTATTGAAAATCATCTTTTATGAAGGATCACATAGAACCCTAGAATATCGCAACCTCAGAAACAGTGTTAGACAACACTCTAGCCATACGGCTCACCTAATCCAAATATATCCACTTAATCCATTTAGACAGTAGACTGGCCCCGAGACACTAAGTCAACCGAGCTCCAGCAGTCTGACTACCAGTGTGATTGGCCCCGAGACACTTGGTCAACCGAGCTCTAGCAATCACACCTCTAAACCATATCTCACACTTATCAATAATCACATTCAATCAATATCCATAAATAAGTTAGTAATATAGCCTAAATACTATAGGCGTACTGGTACGTACTCGGTCCTAGTGCTGCCCACTAGGTAGCACGTTCTATTGATATCCTTCATCATTAATAATATAAAACATTCATTCACAAAAATAAATGATGCATGAAGTTCAATAAAATATCAACATAAACCATATATATACTAGAAATATACCAAAAGTAAACCAGGTATATTTCGAGTATATGTACGTCAAATAAATCCAATCAAATCATAAATTAAACTAGAAATATATTTAAAAACATTTTTAAATATAATTTATTAACAAAACATGTATACAATTTATTATATACCAAAAATAAACCAAAATAAACTAAATATAAACTTAAGAAATAATCAAATTATTTATGCATATTTAATCAACATAAAACATGCATTTCTAAATCATGCATCCTAAGCATATATATATAGTATAGTAACTCACCCTAGTGCGCTCCACGAGACGGGTCCGACGGGCCTGGTCCACTAGCCCTCGGTCTCGGCACAACTAAACAAGCAATAAATAATAGACATCAGAATAAACCTAATAGAAATCCTAGAATTCGATCTAGAGTATTAAATACGGAAACAGAATTAGGGTTCGACTGGACATCACGTTTTACGAGAATTCTATCGAAAATTCGACAGAACCTCCCTTGTAAAATGGACATCTCTCTACTCAAAAGAGTAGAGCCGACCCTGCAAAGAAATAAACTTTAAAAAACTACACAGAGTACAATCAAAATCCCACGGTCGGACTCCAAACTACAATCCACCGACCGGGGTCCACAATCACAGAACAATTCCAGATATACCAAAAATACCCTTATAACATAGAAATACATTTTATACGTAGAAATTACATAATTAACCTTTAAACACTATAAAAACCGATAAAAACTCATTTTATTAGAAAAACCGTATATTATATATATATTTGAAAATAATTCACGAAAAATAGTTTTAATTAGTTAAAAATACTAAATAATTTATAGAAATCATTTTTATACCTTAAATAACTATTAAAACCAATTAAATTACATTTTTAGCCAATTTTGTGTAAAATTACCAAAATACCCCTATATATATAAATATACTAAAATTACTTCAAAAATTCACCAAAAATAGTATAATTATCCAAAATTAATTTTCTCAACATATTTATTAATAATATCAATAATTAAACTTAATTACCCAATTAAATTCAATTAAAAACATAATTAACCCTAATTTCCCAAATTTACATAAACTTCAATAATTCAAAATAAATACATAGAAATTCATAAAAATTCCAAATAAATTTCTATAATTCATTTCAACACCTAAATTAACCAGAAAACAAAATTTCATAATTTAAATAATTAATTTCCGAAAATTAGAAAATAATATTAAAATATTCAAAAATACCCAAAAATCCAAACAATCTCCAAAAATTCCATAAAAATCCATACATGTAGACTAAGCTACTAGGAACAACATTTGTGAAGGGAGTTTTCATGAATCAATCAATTCAAAGTTCAAAAAAATCAAAAACCCTAATGTGACCGAAATTGAAAATTCGAAACTTAAGCAATTCTAGACCATTTTAGCTCAAACCAAAGCTAGAATCACACTCATCGGAGCTCAAGGAGAAGAAAGAGATCAGCGGTGTCGAAAATGGTGGCCGGAATCGTCGTCGACGGCAAAGGGAAGAAGTTTCGGCCAAAAGGGAAAGCGGGGGCTAACCGATGTCGGAGAAGGAGCTGGGGGCGGCGGAGTGGCTGGTTGGGGAAGGCGGAGCTCTTGGCGGCACACCGATGGCCGGGAATCGGGAGTTGCAGCGGTGAGGGATGGGTGGTCGGGCGCACGGGAGAAGGAAGAAAAAGAAAAAGAAAAAGAAAAAAAAGAAAGAAAAGAAAAAGAAAGAAAAAGAAAAAGAAAAGAAAAATAAATAAAAAAATAAATAATTTTAATAAAATATTTAGAAAAATTTACATCCACACACTTAATATTTTAATAATTTAATAATAAATAAAATAATTAAATAACAATAAATTAATAAACAAATAATAAAATCTTAGGGTAATATATATTAAACCCTATTTAAATAAATATCGCACACATACACGGTGTTTAGTAATTTAGAAATACGTATGAGTTCATGCAAGTCCGAAAATATATTTAAAATAATTAATAATAAATTATTTACGTAAAAATTTCCCCGAAAATGCAAGTCCTGGGAAAATTTTACGTAAAGCACTGTAAATAAGACAGTAATTAAAATAGGTTTTAAATACATAACAACTCATAAAAATATCATATAATATACATAAATTATTAACACTGCATATCCCGGTACAGCATAAAAAAAATATTTTAAAAACACGGGATATTACAGTCTTCCCCCCTTACAAGAATTCGTCCCCGAATTCCAAAAAAAAACAAGATCAAGAAGGAAAGAGATACGGGTAAGAAGATCACATCTCAGCTTCAGTCTCCCACGTATACTCCTCGACTCTGTCGCTACGCCACAGAACCTTGACCATCGGAATCTGCTTCAAACGCAACTGTCGAACTTGATAATCAACGATTGCCATAGGTTCTTCCACAAACGTCAAATCTTCACTCACTACTACACTGTCGGGTTGCAACACATGTGAAGGGTCTAAGATATACTTCCTCAACATCGAGATATGAAACACTGGATGCACTTGTGACATACTCAGAGGCAAATCCAACCGATATGTAACAGTGCCAACTCTCTCCAGAATCTCAAACGGTCCAATATACCTCGGTGCTAACTTACCCTTCCTGCCAAATCTCATCACACCCTTCATCGGAGATACCTTCAGAAAAATGAAATCTCCAACCTGAAAATCCACATCTCTGCGCCTAGGATCTGTATAACTCTTTTGTCTACTAACTGCGGTCTCTAATCTGCGCTTAATCACGGTGACTTTCTCTGCAGCATCCTGAACCATCTCAGGTCCAGTGAAAGCTCTCTCACCAATCTCATCCCAACTCAAAGGGGATCTACACTTCCTTCCATACAACGCCTCATACGGTGCCATACCAATACTGCTATGGTAGCTGTTATTATATGCAAACTCAACGAGTGGCAAATGATCATCCCAGCTACCTTCCAAATCCAGGACACACATCCTCAATATATCTTCCAGTGTCTGGATCGTCCTCTCAGACTGACCATCTATCTGAGGATGAAAAGCAGTAATGAAATCCAACCTAGTGCCCATCGCTTCCTGTAATTTCTGCCAAAAATGAGAAGTAAACACCGAACCTCTATCTGACACAATGGACATAGGTACTCCATGAAGGCATACGATATGCTTCACATACAACTTCGCCAATCTAGCAATTGAATATCTGGCTTTCACAGGCAAGAAATGTGCAGACTTTGTCAACCTGTCTACAATCACCCAGATAGAATCGTATCCATCCCTCGAACGAGGTAAACCAACCATAAAATCCATAGTTATCCTTTCCCACTTCCACTCGGGAATAGGAAGAGGCTAAAGCTTCCCAGAAGGCTTCTGATGTTCGGCTTTCACTTGTTGACACGTCAAACACTTCGCAACATAATCAGCGACATCCTTCTTCAATCCATCCCACCAGTATAAATCTCTGATACTGTAGTACATCTTAGTAATACCTGGATGAACGCTGTAAGCTGTAGAATGTGCTTCCTCTGGGATCTCTTCTCTCAAATCATCCACATCAAGAACACACAATCTACCACTGATCCACAACACACCATCATCATCGAGTGTGAAATCAGTGAACTTCCCTGCTCTGACATTCTCTGCAAGCTCTTCCAGAATAGGATCTTGACTCTGAGCTGCTTTAATCCTATCCCTCAGCATAGATCGTACTTTAAATTGAGCTAACAGTCCACCTGATCTACTAATTTTCATCATCAGACCTTGATCCACCAACAGATGCAATTCCTGGATCAATGGTCTCCTCTCAACACCGATGTGAGCAAGACTACCTGAGGACTTCCTACTCAAGGCATCTGCTACCACATTAGCTTTACCCGGATGATATAAGATCTCGCAATCATAATCCTTCAATAGTTCCAACCATCTCCTCTGCCTCAAATTCAGATCTCGCTGCTGGAAAATGTACTTAAGGCTCTTGTGATCAGTAAATATCTCACAAGTCACCCCGTACAAATAATGTCTCCAAATCTTCAAAGCAAAGATCACTGCAGCCATCTCAAGATCATGTGTGGGATAGTTCTGCTCATGCTTCTTTAACTGCCTCAAAGCATAGGCTATCACCCTTCCATTCTGCATCAACACACAACCAAGGCCAATTCTAGAGGCATCACAGTAAACTGTGAACTTATCCACACTATTAGATAAAGCTAATACTGGCGCTGTGGTCAACTTCTCCTTCAACAACTGAAAACTATTCTCACAAGCTTCTGACCACTCGAATCTAACATTCTTCTGAGTCAAGTGAGTCATAGGGGCTGTAATTCTAGAAAAATCTTGCACAAACCGCCTATAATACCCAGCTAAACCCAGAAAACTTTGAATCTCTATGACAGAAGTAGGTCTAGGGCACTCAGATACTGCTTCAACCTTCTGTGGATCAACCTGAATACCTTCTTTAGACACTACGTGTCCAAGAAAAGAAACACTCTCCATCCAAAAATCACATTTCGAGAATTTAGCATAAAGCTTATGATCTCTCAGTGTCTGTAGTACAATCCTCAAATGATATACATGCTCCTCCATACTCCTTGAATATACTAGTATATCATCAATGAAGACTACCACAAACTGATCCATGTACGGTCTGAATACCCTATTCATCAGGTCCATAAAAGTTGCTGGTGCATTAGTCAAACCAAAAGACATCACCAGAAACTCAGAATGGCCATATCAAGTGCGAAACGCTGTCTTAGGAATATCAGATTCACTGATACGTAGCTGATGATAACCCGACCTCAAGTCAACCTTAGAAAAGAACTATGTACCCTGTAGTTGATCAAATAAATCATCTATCCTCGGGAGAGGATACTTGTTCTTTACTGTCACCTTATTCAGCTCTCTATAGTCAATTCACAGTCTCAGGGTACCATCCTTCTTCTTCACAAACAAGACTGGTGCACCCCAAGGAGAAACACTAGGTCTAACGAAACCTTTATCCAACAACTCTTGCAACTGCTCCTTCAACTCTTTCAACTCTGCAGGAGCCATACGATAGGGTGGCATAGATATAGGAGTAGTACCTGGGACCACATCTATACAGAACTTAATCTCTCTATGAGGTGGTAAACCTGGCAACTCCTCAGGAAAAACATCAGAAAACTCACAAGCAACAGGAACATCTGTGAGTGACAACTTGTCACGACCCAAAACAGGGGCCATGACCGGCGCTAGGGAACGGGAATTCTTTCGAATCCGGAACCCGTAGCAAGCCTAAAAATAAAATAAATCATGCAATAATAACAATAACAATATTATATGCAGCGGAAATAAAAATCTTAAATATCATAATAACATTCTCATCACTGGATTTAAATCAAATCTCATCTCATATATATAAATCTTTCAGTACAAATCCAGTTTCAATATAATACATCTCTTTAAATAAAATACATGAAATCCCACACTTTAATTCACAACTACTGCAGTGTCTAGATTATAAAAATAAGACTCAAGTAAATAATTTACACAAAGAAGCCGGGGCGGAAGAAATCCGGCGTATCGACCTGCTACTGAGGTCTGAAGATGTTGACTCTCCTGAAAATTATCAACGGAGGGGAGTCAGACCTCACTGAGTGAATTACTATAATATATATACACACACGCTAAATCACAATGCATGCAATCAACAGTATATATATAATATGTATATATACAGGCAAATTCACACTGATGCAATAAAATCATTATATATATATTTTATTGAAAATCATCTTTTATGAAGGATCACATAGAACCCTAGAATATCGTAACCTCGAAAATAGTGTTAGACAACACTCTAGCCATACAGGCTCACTTAATCCAAAGATATCCACTTAATCCATTTAGACAGTAGACTGGCCCCGAGACACTAAGTCAACCGAGCTCCAGCAGTCTAACTGCCAGTGTGATTGGCCCCGAGACACTTGGTCAACCGAGCTCCAGCAATCACACCTCCAAACCATATCTCACACATGAATTCAATCGATATCCATAAATAAGTTAGTAATATAGCCTAAATACTATAAGCGTATCGGTACATACTCGGTCCTAGTGCTACCCACTAGGTAGCATGTTCTATTGATATCCTTCATCATTAATAATATAAAACATTCATTCACAAAAATAAATGATGCATGAAGTTCAATAAAATATCAACATAAACCATATATATACTAAAAATATACCAAAAGTAAACCAGGTATATTTCGAGTATATATATACGTCGAATAATTCCAATATAATACAGAATAAACTAAAATATACCAAAATATACATAAAAGCATTTTTAAGAATAATTTAGTTATACAACATGCATATAGTTGAAAATATACCAAAATATACCAAAAATAAACCTAAGTAATACTTAAATCATTTATGCATATTTTATTAAAATAAATCATACTTTTCTAAAACATGCATCCTAAAGCATATATATATAGTATAGTAACTCACCTAATGCACTCCACGAGATGGGTCCGACGGGCCTGGTCCACTAGCCCTCGGTCTCGGTGCAACTAAACAAGCAAATAACGATAGACATCAGAATAAACCTAACAGAAATCTTAGAATTCGATCTAGAGTATTAAATATAGAATCAAAATTAGGGTTCGACCGGATATCACGTTTTACGAGAATTCTATCAAAAATTCGATAGAACCTCCCTTGTAAAACGGACATCTCTCTACTCAAAGAGTAGAGCCGACCCTGCAAAGAAATACACTTCAAAAAACAAACACCACATCTCATTCACAACCCCTCGGTCGGACTCCAGACTACAATCTACCGACCGGGGTCCACAAACACAGAACAATTCAGGAAATACCAAAAATACCCTTAAAACCTAAAAATACATTTTATAGGTAGGAATTACATAATTAACCTTTAAACACATTAAAAACCGATAAAAACTCATTTTATTTGAAAAACCGTATATTATATATATAATTGAAAATAATTCACGAAAAATAGTTTTAATTAGTTAAAAATACTAAATAATTTGTAGATATCATTTTTATACCTTAAATAACTATTAAAACCAATTAAATTACATTTTTAGCCAATTTAGGGTAAAATTACCAAAATACCCTTATATATATAAATATACTAAAACTACTTCAAAAATTCACCAAAAATTATACAATTATCCAAAATTAATTTTCTCAACATATTTATCAATAATATCAATAAATAAACTCAATTAACCAATTAAATTCAATTAAAAACACATTTAACCCTAATTTCGATCGAGCTCCAGCAGTTTGATTGTCAGTGTGATTGGCCCCGAGACACTTGGTCAACCGAGCTCCAGCAATCACACCCAAATCACATCTCACACATCAGATAAATCAATTCCAATCAAAATCCTCAAACTGGTTAGTAATATAGCCTAAATGCTATAAGCGCACCGGTACGTACTCGGTCCTAGTGTTGCCCACTAGGTAGCACGTTCTATTGATATCCTTCATTAATAAATATAAAACATTCATTCATAAATAAATGATGCATGAAATTAAATAAAATACATTATAAACCATATATATATGTATTGGAAATATACCAAAAGTAAACCAGGTATATTTCGAGTATATATACGTCAAACAAATCCAATTAAATTATAAATTAAGCTAGAAATATATGTAAAAATATTTTAAATATAATTTATTAATAAACATGCATATAATTTAAAATATACATGAAATAAACCAAAATAAACTAAAAATAAACTTAGGTAATAATTGAATTATTCATGCATAGATAATCAAAATAAAACATATTTTTCTAAATCATGCACCCTAAACATATATATATAATATAGTAACTCACACTTAGTGCGCTCCACGAGATGGATCCGACAGGCCTGGTCCACTAGGCCTCGGTCTCGGTGCAACTAAACAAACAATAAATAATAGACATCAGAATAAACCTAATAGAAAATCCTAAAAACTCGATCTAGAATATTAAACACAGAAATAGGATTAGGGTTTGACTGGATATCACGTTTTACGAGAATTCTACCAAAAATTCAGCAGAACCTCCCCTGTAAAATGGACATCTCTCTACTCAAAGAGTAGAGCCGACCCTGCAAAGAAACATACTTCGAAAAATAGGCTCAACCACTCATCCACAACCCCTTCGATCGGACTCCAAACTACAGTCTATCGATCGGGGTCCACAATCACAGAATAATTTAGAAATACCAAAAATACCCTTATAACATATAAATTCATTTTATAAGTAGAAATTACATAATTAACCTTAAAACACAGTGAAAACCGATAAAAACTCATTTTACTAGTAAAATCGTATATTATATATATATTTGAAAATAATTCACAAAAAATAGTTTTAATTAGTTAAAAATACTAAAAAATTTGTAGAAATCATTTTTTTAATACCTTAAATAACTATTAAAACCAATTAAATTACATTTTTAGCCAATTTTATGTAAAATTACCAAAATGCCCTTATATATATAAATATACTAAAATTACTTTAAAAATTCACCAAAAATAGTATAATTATCCAAAATTAATTTTCTCAACATATTTATCAATAATATCAATAATTAAACTCAATTCACTAATTAAATTCAATTAAAAACACATTTAACCCTAATTTTCCAAAATTACATAAACTCAAATAATTCAAAATAAATACTTAGAAATTCATAAAAATTCCAAATAAATTCCTATAATTCTTTTCAACACCTATAATTATCATAAAACACAATTTCATAATTTAATTAATTAATTTCAAAAAATTAGAAAATAATATTAAAATATTCAAAAATACCCAAAAATCAAAATAATCTCCAAAAATTCTACAAAAATTCACACATGAATATTAGGCTAAGGGGAACAATATTTGTGAAGGAATTTTTCATGAATCAAACAATTCAAAGTTCAAAAAAATCAAAAACCCTAATATGGCCGAAATCGAAAATTCGAAACCTAAGCAAATCAAGACCATTTAAGCTCAAACCAAAGCTAGAATCACACTCATCAGAGCTCAAGGAGAAGAAAGAGACTGGCGATGTCAAAAATGGTGGCCGGAATCGTCATGATCGACGGTGGTTCAACTTTCGGCTTCTCCGGCCAAAAATGGCTTCCAGATGCCGGAAACGGCTGCTACAGGTAGTGAAAGAGGCTGAGGAAGGTGGTGGCACACTGGACGGCACACCAACGGCAAGGGATCGGGACGACAGCGATCAAATTTGCGCGGGGAAGTGATCGGGGAAGAAGAGAGGAATCGAGGGCAAAAACATAATTTTCCAAAATTTTTGGTTTTTAACTTATAATATGTATATATATATATACTTTATACTATATATTAAAATAATATTAAATTATACACATCAAATATACACCACACACATATAATTTAATATTTTAATAATTTATACTAAATAAAAATAATTAAATAACAATAAAACTAATAAATAATTAATAAAATATTAGGGTAATATTAAACCCTAATTAAATAAATATATACACACATAGGATTTATTTAGTAATTTAAAAATACGTATGAATTCATGCAAGTCCGTAAATCTATTTAAAATAATTAATAATAAAATATTTACGTGAAAATTTCCCCGAAAATGTAAGTCCTGGGAAAATTTTACGTAAAGGACTTTAAATAATACACAATAATTAAAATAGGTTTTAAATACACATCAACTCGTAAAAAAATCATAATATATATACAAAAATTATTAACACTGCATATCCCGATGCAGTATTAAAATATTTAAAAACACGAGATATTACAATCTTCCCCCCTTACAAGAATTCGTCCTCGAATTCCAGAAAACAGGATCAAGAAGGAAAGAGATACGGGTAAGAAGCTTGCATCTCAGCTTCAGTCTCCCACGTATGCTCCTCAACTCTGTCGCTACGCCACAGAACCTTGACCATCGGAATCTGTTTCGAATGCAACTATCAAACTTGATAATCAACAATCGCCACAGGTTCTTCCACAAACGTCAAATCTTCACTCACTTCTACACTGTCGGGCTGCAACACGTGTGAAGGGTCTGAGATATACTTTCTTAACATCGAGATATGAAATACTGGCTACACCTGTGACATACTCGGAGGCAAAGCCAACCGATATGCAACAGTGCCAACTCTCTCCAGAATCTCAAACGGTCCGATATATCTCGGTGCTAACTTACCCTTCCTGCCAAATCTCATCATACCCTTCATCGGAGATACCTTCAGAAAGACGAAATCTCCAACCTGAAACTCCACATCTATGCGCCTAAGATCCGCATAACTCTTCTGCCTACTAACTGCGGTCTCTAATCTGCGCTTAATCACGGTGACTTTCTCTGCAGCATCCTGAACCATCTCAAGTCCAGTCAAAGCTCTCTTACCAATCTCATCCCAACTCAAAGGGGATCTACACTTCCTTCCATATAACGCCTCATATGGTGCCATGCCGATACTGCTATGGTAGCTGTTATTATATGCAAACTCAATGAGTGGCAAATGATCATCCCAGCTACCTCCCAAATCCAAGATACACATCCTCAACATATCTTCCAGTGTTTGGATTGTCCTCTTAGACTGACCATCTGTCTGAGGATGAAAAGCAGTACTGAAGTCTAACCTAGTGCCCATCGCTTCCTGCAACTTTTGCCAAAAATAAGACGTAAACACTGAACCTCTATGTGACACAATGGACATAGATACTCCATGAAGGCACACAATATGCTTCACATATAACTTCGCCAATCTAGCTACAGAATAAATGGCTTTCACAGGCAAGAAATGTGTAGACTTCGTCAACCTGTCTACAATCACCCAGATGGAATCGTATCCATCCTTAGAACGAGGTAAACCGACCACAAAATCCATAGCTATCCTTTCCCACTTCCACTCGGGAATAGGAAGAGGCTGAAGCTTCCCAGAAGGCTTATGATGTTCGGCTTTCACTTGCTAACACGTTAGACACTTAGCAACATAATCAGCGACATCCTTCTTCAATCCATCCCACCAGTATAGATCTCTGATACTGTGGTACATCTTAGTAATGCCTGGATGAATGCTGTAGGCTATAGAATGTGCTTCCTCTAGGATCTCTTCTCTCAAATCATCCACATTAGGAACACACAATCTACCACTGATCCATAATACACCATCATCATCGAGTGTGAAATCAGTGAACTTCCCTGCTTTGACATTCTCTGCAAGCTCTTCAAGAATAGGATCTCAGCTCTGAGCTGCTTTAATCCTATCCCTCAGTATAGATCATACCTTAAACTGAGCTAGCAGTCCACCTGACCTATTGATCTTCATCATCAGACCTTGATCCACCAACAGATGCAACTCCTAGATCAACTGTCTCCTCTCAACATTGATGTGAGCAAGACTGCCTGAGGACTTCCTACTCAAGGCATCTGCTACCACATTAGCTTTACCCGGATGATATAAGATCTCACAGTCATAATCCTTCAACAACTCCAACCATCTCCTCTGCCTTAGATTCATATCTCTCTACTGGAAAATGTATTTAAGGCTCTTGTGATCAGTAAATATCTCACAAGTCACCCCGTACAGATAATGTCTTCAAATCTTCAAAGCAAAGATCACTGCAGCCATCTCAAGGTCATGTGTAGGATAGTTCTGCTCATGCTTCTTCAACTGCCTTGAAGCATAGGCTATCACCCTTCCATTATGCATCAATTCAAAACCAAGGCCAACTCTAGAGGCATCATAATAAACTATAAACTTATCCACACCATTAGGCAAAGCTATCATTGGTGTTGTGGTCAATTTCTCCTTCAACAACTGAAAGCTATTCTCACAAGCTTCTGACCACTCGAATCTAACATTCTTCTGAGTCAAGCGAGTCATAGGGGCTGCTATTCTAGAAAAATCCTGCACAAACCGCCTATAATACCCGACTAAACCCAGAAAACTTTGAATCTCAGTAACAGAAGTCGGTCTAGGCCACTCATACACTGCTTCAATCTTCTGTGGATCAACCTGGATACCTTATTTAGACACCACATGTCCAAGAAAAGAAACACTCTCCATCCAGAAATCACACTTCGAGAATTTAGCATAAAGCTGATGATCTCTCAGTGTCTGCAGTATAATCCTCTAGTGATATACATGCTCCTCCATACTCCTCGAATATACCAGTATATCATCAATGAAGACTACCACAAACTGATCCATATACGGTCTGAATACTCTGTTCATCAGGTCCATAAAAGCTGCTGGTGCATTAGTCAAACCAAAAGACATCACCAGAAACTCATAATGGCCATATCTAGTGCGGAATGCCGTTTTAGGAACATCGGCTTCACTAATCCGCAGTTGATGATAATCAGACCTTAGATCAATCTTAGAAAAGAACTGTGCACCCTGTAGCTGGTCAAACAATTCATCTATCCTTGGGAGAGGAT
This sequence comes from Mallotus nudiflorus, assembly GCA_947683625.1. Taxonomy (NCBI): domain Eukaryota; kingdom Viridiplantae; phylum Streptophyta; class Magnoliopsida; order Malpighiales; family Euphorbiaceae; genus Mallotus; species Mallotus nudiflorus. The sequence continues at coordinate 84,002 of CANTUR010000739.1, forward strand.
ACTTGTTCTTCACTGTCACCTTATTCAGCTCTCTGTAGTCAATGCACAGTCTCAGGGTACCATCCTTCTTCTTCATAAATAGGACTGGTGCACCCCAAGGAGAAACATTGGGTCTAATAAAACCTTTATCCAATAACTCTTGTAACTGCTCCTTCAACTCTTTCAACTCTGCAGGAGCCATTCTGTAGGGTGGCATAGATATAGGAGTAGTACCTGGAACCACATCTATACAGAACTCAATCTCTCTGTGAGGTGGTAAACCTGGCAACTCCTCGGGAAAAACATCAGGAAACTCACAAGCAATAGGAACATCTGTGAGTGACAACTTCTCCACTGAAGTATCCCTGACCAATGCCAAATATCCCTGACAACCTTTCCTCAATAACTTCCTAGCCGTAATAGCAGAAATAAGATTTTGAGGTGCTGAACTCCTATCACCCACAAACTTAAAATCTTCTTCATCAGGAATTCTGAAAGTCACCTCTTTATTCCTGCAATCTACCACGACATAAAGCTGAGATAACCAATCCATTCCCAAAATAACATCAAACTCCATCACATCCAACAAAATCAAATCAGTGGGTAATTCTCTATCTCCCACGAGAACTGGACAACTAGAAAGAACAATATCGGTGTCCAAGGAATCGCTCAGAGGAGTGGCAACAGATAAAGGAAAAGCCATCCTCGAAGCTTGCCAACAAGATTTAGAAGCAAAAATAGGAGAAACAAACGAATGCGTGGCACCCGGATCAAACAAAATCCATGCATCCAGGTAACAGACAGAAACAATACCTGCCACGACTGCAGATGCCTGAGCATCCTGCTGAGTGAGATGAAAAACTCTGGCCTGACCTCGACCTCCCTGCTGACTGGTAGAAGCCTAGCCAACACCTCTGGCACCTCCTCTAGTACCTCTACTATGACTCTACTGTGGAACAAGCTGAGTGGAACTCTGATGCTGAACTGGTGGTAACTAAAATGGCACGGGTGTAGCACTAGCAATCGATTGCTGTGGGAATCATGGAATCTGCAGCTGCTGATATCCTGAATAAGGACATGATCTAGCAAAATGTCCTGTCTGCCCACATTTGAAGCATGTCAGTGGTGTCAGATAACACGGTCCCTGATGGACTCTATTGCAGGTTTGGCATACACTGGCAGCTGATCTAGAACTACGACCATTGCTACTGCTCGAAGCACCTAACCTGAATATGAACGATCTATACTGACCTCCACGGCCATGTCTACTGCTCTGATGCACTCGCTGCTGCTGTCTCTGACTCTGCTAAGTCGGACCTCGCTGCTGACTACTCGAGCCAACATGAAAACTCGAATACAAAGTAGCCTGCAATCCACTCGACTGAACTCCTAGTTGGTAATAATCAGGCATCGCTCCCTGCCTAACTAGCCTCAGCTCAATCTCCTTAGCCAACTCAATCACAGATTCCAGAGTAAGGCCTGCTGTAGGCATACCAGTAAAAGCTGAACCCAATCCGGTAACGTAGGTAGTGACCCGCGAAATACTGGTCTTGCATCAGATCCTCTGCATATCTACCCAGCCGAAGAAACTCTCGGGTGTACTCCTCTACAGATCAATCACCACGAGAAATACTGGTCAGCCGAAGATGATAGCTCATGCGGAGAGGCTCTGGACAGAATCTCCTCATAAATCGCTCTCTGAACTAAGCCCAGGTCATCGTCATCATGTAAGGCTGAATCATCTGAATGAACCAATCTAGGGCTGGTCCCTAGACAGACAACTCGACGATCATGATCCGCTGGTACTCGGTGTGAGCAGTCCGAGTCCGAGTCTCGATCGTATGTAGAAAGTCTAACGGATCGGAAGTACCATCGAAAGCAATCCTGCTAACTCTGGCATACAATAAAGCTGCCTCAGGGTCAGACATACCCTGCTGATAGGCAGGCTGAACAACTGGAGGCAAAGGAACATCAAATTCAGGCTTAATAGGCTCCTCGTCCTATATCTCTCTCTGCTTACGGCGACCTGCCGCTCCTCGAGGTCTACCTCTGCCATGACCTCTACATCTAACTGGCTGCTCAAGAGGTAAAACCTCATCATGAAAGGACTCATCATCCTCGGCCTTAATGATCGATGGAGCAATACGCGCTCACCTCCTCATTCTGAAAGGACAAACAGAAAGATTCAGACAAAATAGACAATGGAGGAATAACGTAGAAAACTAAAGCAAGGAATACTCATCAAGACGTACTCAAACCTAATTCACTGCAGTAGTTACCAAAAGAAAACACAACTTTAAAACTAGGGCCACAACTCACATAACTAAGCCCTGACACAAAACTCCGCTCTGATACCAACTTTGTCACGACCCAAAATAAGGGCCATGACCGGCGCTAGGGAACGGGAATTCTTTCGAATTCGGAACCCGTAGCAAGCCTAAAAATAAAATAAAACATGCAATAGTAATAACAATATATAATGCAATGGAAATAAAAATCATAAATATCACATAATAACATTTCCACTAACTGGATTTAAATTAAATACTCATCTCATATATATATAAAATCTTAATACAAATCCAGCTCAAATATAATACAACATCTCTTTATCAATTTAATGACTACTGCAGTGTCTAGATAAAATAAAACTCAGGATTCAGGGAAGTAGTTTACACAAAGAAGCCGGGGCGGAAGAAATCCGGCATACAGGCCCGCTACTGAGGTCTGAAGATGATGACTCTCCTGAAAAATAGTCAATGGAGGGGAGTCAGACCTCACTGAGTGAATTACTATAATATATATACATGCATACTAAATGTCAATGCACACAATCAAAGTATATATCTAATATGTATGTATACAAGCAAATACACACAGATGCAATAAAATCATTTTATATATCTTATTGAAAATCATCGTTTATGAAGGATCAAATAAGAACCCTAGAATATCGTAACCTCGAAAATAGTGTTAGACAACACTCTAGCCATACAGGCTCACTTAATCCAAATATATCCACTTATTCCATTTAGACAGTAGACTGGCCCCGAGACACTAAGTCGACCGAGCTCCAGCAGTCTGACTGTCAGTGTGATTGGCCCCGAGACACTTGGTCAACCGAGCTCCAACAATCACACCCAAATCACATCTCACACATCAGATAAATCAATTCCAATCAAAATCCTCAAACTGGTTAGTAATATAGCCTAAATGCTATAAGCGCACCGATACGTACTCGGTCCTAGTGCTGCCCACTAGGTAGCACGTTCTATTGATATCCTTCATTAATAAATATAAAACATTCATTCACAAATAAATGATGCATGAAATTAAATAAAATACATTATAAACCACATATATATACTGGAAATATACCAAAAGTAAACCAGGTATATTTCGAGTATATGTACGTTAAAAAAATCCAATTAAATTATAAATTAAGCTAGAAATATATTTAAAAATATTTTAAATATAATTTATTAATAAACCTGCAAATAATTTAAAATATATAGGAAATAAACCAAAATAAACTAAACATAAACTTAGGTAATAATTGAATTATTCATGCATAGATAATCAAAATAAAACATATTTTTCTAAATCATGCACTCTAAACATATATATATAATATAGTAACTCACACTTAGTGCGCTCCACGAGATGGATCTGATGGGCCTGGTCCACTAGGCCTCGATCTCGGTGCAACTAAACAAACAATAAATAACAAACATCAGAATAAACCTAATAGAAAATCCTAAAAACTCGATCTAGAATATGAAACACAGAAATAGGATTAGGGTTTGACTGGATATCACGTTTTACGAGAATTCTACCAAAAATTTGGCAGAACCTCCCCTGTAAAATGGACATCTCTCTACTCAAAGAGTAGAGCCGACCCTGCAAAGAAACACACTTCGAAAAATAGGCTCAACCACTCATCCACAACCCCTCGGTCGGACTCCAAACTACAGTCTATCGATCAGGGTCCACAATCACATAACAATTTAGAAATACCAAAAATACCCTTATAATATAGAAATTCATTTTATAAGTAGATATTACATAATTAACCTTAAAACACCATAAAAACCGATAAAAACTCATTTTACTAGTAAAATCGTATATTATATATATATTTAAAAATAATTCACGAAAAATAGTTTTTATTAGTTAAAAATACTAAATAATTTGTAGAAATCATTTTTTTTATACCTTAAATAACTATTAAAACCAATTAAATTACATTTTTAGCCAATTTTGTGTAAAATTACCAAAATGCCCTTATATATATAAATATACTAAAATTACTTTAAAAATTCACCAAAAATAGTATAATTATCCAAAATTAATTTTCTAAACATATTTATCAATAATATCAATAATTAAACTCAATTCACTAATTAAATTCAATTAAAAACACATTTAACCCTAATTTTCCAAAATTACATAAACTCAAATAATTCAAAATAAATACTTAGAAATTCATAAAAATTCCAAATAAATTCCTATAATTCTTTTCAACACCTATAATTATCATAAAACACAATTTCATAATTTAATTAATTAATTTCAAAAAATTAGAAAATAATATTAAAATATTCAAAAATACCCAAAAATCAAAATAATCTCCAAAAATTCTAAAAAAATTCACACATGAAGATTAAGTTAAGGGGAACAACATTTATGAAGGAATTTTTCATGAATCAAACAATTCAAAGTTCAAAAAAATCAAAAACCCTAATATGGCCGAAATCGAAAATTCGAAACCTAAGCAAATCAAGACCATTTAAGCTCAAACCAAAGCTAGAATCACACTCATCGGAGCTCAAGGAGAAGAAAGAGACTGGCGATGTCAAAAATGGTGGCCGGAATCGTCATGATCGACGTTGCTTCAACTTTCGGCTTCTTCGGCCAAAAATGGCTTCCAGATGCCGGAAACGGCTGCTACAGGTAGTGAAAGAGGCTGAGGAAGGTGGTGGCACACCAAAAGCAAGGGATCAGGATGGCAACGACCGGATTTGCGCGGGGAAGTGATCGGGGAAGAAGAGAGGAATCGGGGGAAAAAACGTAATTTCCAAAATTTTTGGTTTTTAACTTATAATATGTATATATATATACTTTATACTATATATTAAAATAATATTAAATTATACACATCAAATATACACCACACACATATAATTTAATATTTTAATAATTTATACTAAATAAAAATAATTAAATAACAATAAAACTAATAAATAATTAATAAAATATTAGGCTAATATTAAACCCTAATTAAATAAATATATACACACATAGGCTTTATTTAGTAATTTAAAAATACGTATGAGTTCATGCAAGTCCGTAAATCTATTTAAAATAATTAATAATAAAATATTTACGTGAAAATTTCCCCGAAAATGTAAGTCCCGGGAAAATTTTACGTAAAGGACTTTAAATAATACACAATAATTAAAATAGGTTTTAAATACACATCAACTAATAAAAATATCATAATATATATACAAAAATTATTAATACTGCATATCCCGATGTAATATTAAAATATTTAAAAACACGGGATATTACATATACAATTTATTTGTATTTTGAATTATTAGATTAAATATGTATTTTTATAGAAATTGTTGGATAAATATGTGTTTTGGTTGATATTAGTATAATATATGTTGATTAAATAATTTTAATGATTTTATAATTTTTGAGGAAATTATTTAGTATATTAGACATTTTATATTATAGGGGTAAATATGTAATTTTTTGTTAATTATAGTTAAATATTATGTTTTAGTTGATTTTATAATTATTTAATGTAATAAAATGATTTTTACAAATTAATTACTATTTTTAACTAATTAATACTATTTTTTCAAAAAAAATTTTCAAATAATATATTATATATTATTTTGGAAATAAAATGGGTTTCAAACTAATTTTTTTATATAATTAAATTATTTAAGCAATTAAATGTGAATTTTGTTATGTTATGTTGAATAATTGTAAAAGTTGAATTTTTATTAATATTATATAATATTTGAGATTTTATTAGTTAGTTATGATAATTTAGAATATTATGTAAATAATTAGTGTATTTATTAGTTTGAGGCTGAATGTGTATTTCATTATTTTTGTGATGTTAAATTGTGATTTTAAATATTATTTACAATTTATGTTAATTTAATTGTAAAATGGGAATTTTATTCCATTTATGGATTTTATTATCAAATATTATTTAAATTTGACTTTTATATTTAGTTGGAAAATAAAGGTTTTTAAAATATTTTTATGGGTTTTTGATGATTTTTATTATTGGACTGTATAATATTATTGTTTTGTAAATTGTGAACCTCGATTGGGGATTTGTGGAGTTTGGGGTCCCAAACCGAGGTGTTGTGTTGTGTGATTTTAGAAGTGTGTTTTCTATGTAAGATCAGTCATACTTTTGTAGGGAGATGTCTGTTTTACAAAGGAGATTCTATCGAAATTTCGATAGATTTTTCGTAAAACGTGACAACCGGTTTGAATCTAGTTTTGAATTTTTGATTGAGTCTTTCTATAGTAATCCTAGAAGCGTAGAGCTAGAAATTTATTCTGATGGTTGTTGTTATTTTATTTTTCTAGCTGCGTAGAGACTGAGGCCTAATGGACCAGGCCCGCCAAGTATGCCTTATGGAGCGCTAATCAATGAGTTATTATATTGTATATATATGCATTGCATATAAGATGCATGACTTAGGATTTTTTATTTTCATTATATGTTTTTAAACAGTAATTTAATTTATAATATGATTTGGTATATTTTCAGTTTATTTTTAATATATCTTGATATATATTTGCATATTTTCTATATACATTTACTATATGATTGGTATATTAGGGTTTATTTTTGATATATGCATCTTAGATAATTAGGTTTATTTTTAGTATATTTTTTTATATATGTCAAACTAAATGCATGTTTTAGTACATATACATGTTTTAAATGAATATTTATTCATAATTATTTTATTAAATGATTTGTGTACTTTAGGTATATTTTTAGTTTTTTTTAGGTATATTTTTAAATAAATGCATGTTATATTACTGATTTATACTTAAATTGTTTTTAAGTATATCATTGGTTTATCTTTGGTATATTTCATGTTTTATTTGACATATATATATCCGAAATATACTTGGTTTATTTTAGGTATATATATGGTTTATTTTACTATTATGAATGTCATTCTACATTAGTTATTTCCTGTATGAATGATTTGTTTTAAATTAAGGATATCAATAGAACGTGCTACCTAGTGGGCAGCACTAGGACCATGTACATACCAGTATGATAGATTTAGGTTTGAGTGAGGAATTAATTGTGGTGATTACGATTTAATTGATTATGATTTGATTGAGATGTGATGTGATTGAGAATATGATTGCAGGAGCTTGGTTGACCAAGTGTCTCGGGGCCAATCACACTGACAGTTAGACTGCTGGAGCTCGATTGACTTAGTGTCTCGAGGCCAGTCTACTATCCAAATTGAATAAGTGATCTATTTGGATTTAAGTGAGCCTGTATGGCTAGAGTAATGATATGATTGATTAAGGTTGCGATTAATAGAGTTCTATTTGATCCTTCATGTATTAAAATAAATATTTTATGCAATTATTATATTTATTAAAGCAGAGTTGGCATTTGTATGAAATGCGTGTATATGCATATATATATAAGAATGCTTGACTAGATATGGTTAGATTGCATGTATATATAGTATAATAATTCACTTAGTGAGGTCTGACCCCCCCTCCCCTCAATTTTTTTTTTCAAGAGATCCTATATCGTCAAACCTTAGTAGTAGAGTTCTTTATCGGTGTTCTTCCGTCTCAGCTATTTTATGTTAATTGTATATTTTGAACTCTGATTTGTATTCTAGAAACTGCAGTAATAGTGTTATTATATCATAAGAGTTTTGTTTTGTTTGATACTTTATACTCTGAGAATTGTATTTGAACACTATATGAATATATATTTATTTATGAAAAGATATTGAGTATCCATTTTTATATATTAATTCAAAAAATTTTAATTTTGTCATACTTTTTATTTATTTATTGTATGATTTTATTTTTTAAGGCTTGCTACGGGTTTCGGATTCAAAAGAATTCTCGTTCCCTAGCGCCGGTCATGACTCCTAGTTTGGGTCGTAACAATTATTATTTTATTAATTTTCATAAATTAATTATTAAAATTATAAATTTGTGATTTTTGGTGTTATTATTAATTGTTATTAATTTTAGAGTTGAGTTTATAATTTGTGTGATTTTTATGTAATTTTTATAATTATTTTTAGTTTATGTCAATTTTGAAAAATTAGGTTAAATATATATTTTGGTAGAAATTATTGGTTAATTATATGTTTTTGTTGATAATAATGAGATATATGTGAGAAATAATCTTTATTTATTTATATAATTTTTATTGAATTTTTTAGTAATATTAGTATATTATGTGTATTTTTGTATATTAGGATTAATTGTGTAATTTTGTGATAATTTTAGTTAAATATTATGTTTAGTTGGTTTTAATATAAATTGAGGTGCTAAAATGATTTTTTACAAATTATTTTCTATTTTTTAACTAATTAAAAACTAATTTTCGAAAATTGTTTTCAAATAATATATTATATATTATTTTGATAATAAAATGAGTTTTTATAACTTTTTTGTTATATATATTTGGGTTAATTAGATTATTTGGATTTATAAAATGAATTTTTATTAATATTTGTGTAATTATTGGAAATAAAAAATGAATTTTTAATAATATTATATTATTATTTGGGATTTTAATTAATTATTAAGAAAATAATTATTTTTGGTGTTTCAATGTTAAATATGTAATATTTTGCTATTTTAAAGATATTTGTATAAATATTTAATTTTTAGTATATTTATATTATTATTTGAATTTTGGTGAATTGTGGACCTTGGTTGGGGAATTTCATAGTTAGGGATCCTAACCGAGGGTTGTGTGAATTTTTATATTCGAAGTGTATTTTTCTTGCAGGACCGGCTGTAACTTTTTAGTAGAGAGATGTCCATTTTACAGAATAGGTTTTACCGAATTTTCAGTAGAATTCTCGTAAAATGTGACATCGGGTAAAATCTCAATTCTGTGTCAATCTGTATTTTGTAATCCTAGATTGAGTTTCTAGAAGTTTAAGTTAGAAATTTATTCTAATTTTCCATGATTATTTTTATTGTTTAGTTGTGCCGAGACCGAAGCTTAGTGGACCAGGCTTGTCGTACCCATCTTGAGGAGTGCACACCTGTGAGTTGTTATTTTATATATACATTGCATTTAGGTTACATGTTTTAGAAATACATGTTTTAATTGAATTTATTCATAAATTTCTTTAATAAATGATTAGAATACTTTAGGTATATTTTTAGTATACTTTTAATATATTTTTAAATAAATGCATGTTTTATCTTCAATAAATATACCTAGCATGTTTTAGTATATTAATGGTTTATTTTAGTATATTGTATGATTGATTTGAACTTATCTGACATATATATACTCGAAATATACTTAGTTTATTTTAGGTATATTTTTGGTAAATATATGGTATATTCTATCATTTTGAATGTCATTTTACATTATTTATTTTTGATTGAATGGTTTATTTTTAAAATGAAGGATATTGATAAAACATGCTACCTAGTGGGCAACACTAGGACCGAGTATGTACTGATGCGATAGATCGTAGGGTTTAATTACTAACTTATTTGAGGAAAATATGACATTATTGATATGATTAAGATTGATGTGATTGAGGGTGTGATTATTGGAGCTTGGTTGACCTAGTGTCTTGGGGCCAATCACACTGATAGTCAGACTGCTGGAGCTCGGTCAACTTAGTGTTTAGAGGCCAGTCTACTATCCAAATGGATTAAGTGAATTTATTTGGAATTAAGTGAGCCAGTTGTCACGACCCAAAACAAGGGCCATGACCGGCGCTAGGGAACAGGAATTCTTTCGAATCTGGAACCCGTAGCAAGCCTTAAAAATAAAAGCATGCAATATAATAAAATAAATAAAACATTATGCATCAGAATTAAATCTCAAAAGTTAAATAATAGTTCATCAACTTATTTAATAACATAAAATCCTTCAATACAAATTTTCAGTTCAAACTTTTGAAATTTATATCTCATACATATATAATACATACAGCTCATTGAAACAACTACTGTAGTGTTTAGAATACAAAATAAAACTTAGGTAAGCAGTTTACACAATAAGGCTAGGGTAGAAGAAATCCGGCGTAAAGGCCTGCTACTGAGGTCTGAGGATGAAGACTCTCCTGAAAAAGAAATCAACGGAGGGGAGTCAGACCTCACTGAGTGAATTATTATAATATATATACATGCATAACTAAATGTCAAATGCAGGCACTCAACAGAATATAGATAATAAGTAGATATACAGGCAAATACACACAGATGTTGAAATCATTTCATATAATACTAAAAATTATCAGTTTATGAAGGATCAAATAGAACCCTAAATGATCGCAACCTTAAATAGTGTTAAACAACACTTTAGCCATACAAGCTCACTTATTCCATTTGGACAGTAGACTGGTGTCACGACCCAAAACAGGGGCCATGATCGGCGCTAGGGAACGGGAATTCTTTTGAATCCGGAACCTGTAGCAAGCCTAAAATAAAATAAAACATGCAATAGTAACAATAACAACACAATTAAGTAAAATATTATGCAGCGGAATAAAATCATAAATATCAAAATAATATTTCCACTAAATGAAATTAAATCAAATCCTCATCTCATATATAATTGAACTCTTTTAATACAAATCTAGTTCAAATTCTCAAAATACATAACTTATACAAATATAATAAAATATCTTTTAAAAATTTTATGACTATTGCAGTGTCTAGATTATAAAATAAAACTCAAGTGAGCAGTTTACATAATAAAGCTGGGGCAGAAGAAATCTGGCGTACAGGCCTACTACTGAGGTCTGAAGATGATAACTCTATTGAAAAATAGTCAACAGAGGGGATTCAGACCTCACTGAGTGAATTACTATAATATATATATACATGCATACTAAGTGCCATTGCACACAGTCAAAAGTATATATAATATGTATGTATACAAGCAAATACACACAAATGCAATAAAAATCATTTTATATATTTTTATTGAAAATCACTGTTTATGAAGGATCAAATAGAACCCTAGAAAATCGCAACCTCAAAACAGTATTAGACAACAGTCTAGCCACACAAGCTAATTTATTCCAATATATTCACTTATTCCATTTGGACAGTAGACTAGCCCCGAGACACTAAGTCAACCGAGCTCTAGCAGTCTGACTGTCAGTGTGATTGGCCCCGAGACACTTGGTCAATTGATCTCCAGCAATCACACTCCCAAATCATATCACACATCAGATAAATCAAATCGAATCAATATCCTCAACAAGGTTAGTAATATAGCCTAAATGTTATAAGTGTACCAGAACATACTCAGTCCTAGTGCTACCCACTAGGTAGCACGTTCTATTGATATCCTTCATTAATATATAAAACATACATTCATAAAAGTAAATGATGCATGAATTTAAATATAATAGCAACAATAACCATATATATATACTAGAAACATACCAAAAGTAAACCAGGTATATTTCGAGTATATATACATCAAAGAAATCCAGATAGATTACAAAATAAACTAGAAATATATTCAAAAACATTTTAAACCTAATTTATTAGCAAAACATGCATATAATTTAAAATATACCAAAAATAAACTAAAGATAAACCAAAATAAACTTGTAATATCCCATATTTTTTTAAATATTTTAATACTGCATCGGGATATGCAATGTTAATAATTTCTGTATATATTTATGATATTTCGTGAATTGGTATTTAATTAAAATTGATTTTTAATTATTTTATATTATTTTAAGCACTTTACGTAAAATTTTCCCGGGACTTGCATTTTTGGGGAAATTGATACGTAAATAATTTAATATTAATTATTTTAAACAATTTTACGGACTTGCATGAACTCATATACATTTTTAAAGTACTAAATAATGTATATATGTGTATTTATTTATTTAACTAGGGTTTAATTAATTACCCTAATGTTTTATTATTTATTAATTAGTTTTAATATTATTTAATTATTTTTAGTGTATAAATTATTTAAAATATTAAATTATATGTGTGTGGTGTATATTTAATGTGTGTGAGTTTATATTATTTTAATATATAGTGTAAAAGTATATATATATATATATACATTTAATATTAAACAAAAAAATAAAGTTTGAGTTATTTACGGTTGTGCCATCCATCCTCCTCCCTCATTCCCGATCGTCCCCATCACCGTTCCACCGCCTGCCATCCTGTTTTCTCACTGTCAGTATGCCTCCTGGCGTGCCACCTCCTTCCCCAGCCTTCCCCGCCGCCAGCAACGCCCTATTTCGTCGAGTTTTGGCCGGAATAAGCTTAGGAAGCCAATTTCATTCTCACCGTCGATCACGACGTTTCCGGCCACCATTTTCGACACCGCCGGTCTCTTTCTTCTCCTTGAGCTCCGGTGAGTGTGATTCCAAGCTTTTTTTCACTTAAAATGGTCTTGATTTGCTTAGGTTTCGATTTTGGTAATTCGGCCATTTTAGGGTTCTTGATTTTTTTGAACTTCGAATTGATTGATTCATGAAAAATTCCTTCACAAATGTTGTTCTCCTTAGCTTAATATACATGTGTGAATTTTTTTAGAATTTTTGGGAATTATTTTGATTTTTGGGTATTTTTGAATATTTTCTTATTATTTTCTAATTTTTGAAAATTAATTAATTAAATTATGAAATTGTGTTTTATGATAATTATAGGTGTTGAAATGAATTATAGAAATTTATTTGGAATTTTTATGTATTTATTTTGAATTTGTTTAGGTTTATGTAATTTTGGAAAATTAGGTTAATTGTGTTTTTAATTGAAATTAATTGGTTAATTGAGTTTATTTATTGATATTATTGATAAATATGTTGAGAAAATTAATTTTGTGCAATTGTATTATTTTTGGTGAATTTTTGGATTAATTTTAGTATATTTATATATATATGGGTATTTTGGTAATTTTACCCTAAATTGACTAAAAATTTCATTAAATTGCTTTTAATAGTTATTTAAGGTATAAAAATAATTTCTACAAGTTATTTAGTATTTTTAACTAATTAAAACTATTTTTCGTGAATTATTTTCAAATTATATATATAATATATGATTTTTCTAAATAAATGAGTTTTTATCGATTTTTACTGTGTTTTAGGGTTAATTATGTATTTTCTACTTATAAAATGTATTTCTATGATATAAGGGTATTTTTGGTATTTTCATAATTGTTATGTGATTGTGGACCCCGATCGGTAAACTATAGTTTAGAGTCCGACCGAGGGGTTGTGGATGTGATTCTGTGTCTATTTTTCAAAGTGTATTTCTTTGTAGGGCCGGCTTTACTCGTTGAGTAGAGAGATGCCCGTTTTACAGGGGAGGTTTTACTGGATTTTCGGTAGAATTCTCGTAAAACATAATGTCCGGTTGAACCTTAATTCTGATTCTGTAACTAATATTCTAGGATTTTCTATTAGGTTTATTCTGATGTCTGTTATTTATTGTTTGTTTAGTTGTGCCGAGACCGAGGCCTAGTGGACCAGGCCCATCGGACCCATCTCGAGGAGTGCACTAAGTGTGAGTTACTATGCTATATATATATATGCTTTAAGGTGCATGATTTAGAAATGTATGTTTTATTTTGATTAATTATGTATAAATAATTCAATTGGTATTTAAGTTTATTTTTAGTTTATATTCGGTATATTTTGATATATTTTGAATTATATGCATGCTTTATTAGACATTTATGTTCAAAATGTTTTTAAATATATATTTAGTTTATTTTACGATTTAATTGGATTTATTTGACGTATATATATACTCAAAATATACCTGGTTTACTTTTGGTATATTTTTAGTATATATATGGTTTATGTTGCTATTTTATTCAATTCATGCATCATTTATTTTTATGAATGTATATTTTATATTTCAATGAAGGATATCAATAGAACGTGCTACCTAGTGGGCAGCACTAGGACTGAGTACGTACCGGTACGCTAATAGCATTTAGGCTATACTACTAACCATGTGTGGATATCGATTGGATATGATTATTTGATGTGTGAGATATAATTTGGGAGTGTGATTGCTGGAGCTCGGTTGACCAAGTGTCTCGGGGCCAATCACACTGACAGTCAGACTGCTGGAGCTCGGTTGACTTAGTGTCTCGGGGCCAGTCTACTGTCCAAATGGAACAAGTGAATATATTGGAATAAGTGAGCCTGTATAGCTAGAGTGCTGCCTAACACTATTTTTGAGGTTGCAATTTTCTAGGGTTCTATTTGATCCTTCATAAATAGTGATTTTCAATAAAAATATATAAAATGATTTTATTGCATCTGTGTGTAAATTGCTTGTATATATATACATATTATATATATACTTTTGATTGTGTGCATTGGCATTTAGTATGCATGTATATATATTATAGTAATTCACTCAGTGAGGTCTGACTCCCCTATGTTGACCATTTTTCAGGAGAGTCTTCTTCCTCATACCTCCGTAGTAGGCCTGTACGTCAGATTTCTTCCGCCCCGGCTTCTTTATGTAAATTGCTTATCTGAGTCTTGAGTTTTATTTTATAATCTAGACACTACAGTAGTTGCATAAAGTCGTGAGATATGTACTTTAAATATTTGAACTGAATTTGTATTAACGGATTTATTTATATATATGAGATAAGGATTTGATTTAAATCCCGTGATGGATTATTATTTTGATATTTATGATTTTATTCCGCTGCACAGTATATTATTTAAATGTGTTATTATTATTATTATTATTGCATGTTTATTTTATTTTTTAGGTTTGCTACGGGTTCCGGATTCGAAAGAATTCCCGTTCCCTAGCGCCGGTCATGGCCCCTGTTTTGGGTCGTGACAAAACTAAAAATAAACTTAAATACTAATTGAATTATTTATGCATAATTAATCAAAATAAAACATACATTTCTAAATCATGCACCCTAAAGCATATATATATATATATATATATATATAGAGTAGTAACTCACAATTAGTGCGCTCCTCGAGATGGGTCCAACGGGCCTGGTCCACTAGCGCTCGGTCTCGGCGCAACTAAACGAGCAAACGACCATAGAATATCAGAATACATCTACAGAAGTTCTAAAGACTCGATCTAGATTACTAGACACATAATTAAATCAAAATCCGATCAGACATCACGTTTTACGAGAATTCTATTGAAAATCCAACAGAACCTCTCCTATAAAACAGACATCTCTCTACTCAAAGAGTAGAACTGGCCCTGCAAAGAAACACACTTCGAAAAATATACACAGAATCATAACCAAAATTCCTCGGTCGGACTCCTAACTACAAACCACCGACCGAGGTCCACAATTCACAGAGTATTTACAAAATATCGAAAATACCCTTATATACTAAAAATACATTTTATAAGTAGAAATTACATAATTAACCCTAAAACACAGTAAAAATCGATAAAAACTCATTTTATTAGAAAAATCGTATATTATATATATAATTTTAAAATAATTCACGAAAAATAGTTTTAATTAATTAAAAATACTAAATAATTTGTAGAAATCATTTTTATACCTTAAATAACTATTAAAACCAATTTAATTACATTTTTAGCCAATTTAGGGTAAAATTACCAAAATACCCCTATATATATAAATATACTAAAATTAATCCAAAAATTCACCAAAAATAATATAATTGCACAAAAATTAATTTTCTCAACATATATTTCAATAATATCAGTAAATATACTCGATTAACCAATTAATTTCAATTAAACACACTATTAACCCTATTTTTCCAAAATTACATAAACTAAATAAATTCAAAATAAATACATAAAAATTCAAAAAAATTCCAAATAAATTTCTATAATTCATTTCAACACCTATATTTATCATAAAACACAATTTCACAATTTAATTAATTAATTTTTAAAAATTAGAAAATAATCATAAAATATCAAAAATACCCAAAAATCAAAATAAATTCAAAAAATTCTACAAAAATTCACACATGAAGATTAATCTAAGGGGAACAACATTTGTGAAGGAATTTTTCATGAATCGATCAATTTAAGCTCAAAAAAAATCAAAAACCCTAATAGGCCGAAATTGAAAAAATTAAAACCTAGACAAATCTAGACCATTTTAAGGGAAACAAAGCTTGGAATCACACTCACCGGAGCTCAAAGAGAAGATAGAGACTGGCGGTGTCAAAAATGGTGATCGAAAACGCAGTGAATGACGGTGAGAAGAGTTTCGGCTTTCCTAGCCAAAACAAGCTTCCCGACGTCGGAAACAGCTGTAGCAGGTGGCGAGGAAGGCTAAGGAAGAAGGTGGCATGCCGAGAGGCACACCGACGGCAAGAGAACGGCATGGCAGCGACCAGAAAGTGGATGGGGATGATCGGGAAGAAGGAGAGGGAGGAGTGGCAAAATCGTAATTTTTGTTAACTTTATTTTTTGTTAAATATATATATATATATCCAAACCAAATATTATAATAATATAAATTCCCACACATATTAAATATACACCACACACATAATTTAATATTTTTTTAATAATTTATACACTAAAAATAATAATAATAATAATTAAATAATATTAAAACTAACTAATAAATAATAAAAATTAGGGTAATTAATTAAACCCTAGTTTAATTTAAATATATACACATATATGCACTCTATTTAGTACTTTAAAAATATATATGAGTTCATGCAAGTTCAGAAATCTATTTAAAATAATTAATATTAAATTATTTACGTGTTAATTTCCCCGAAAATAAAATTTTTGGGAAAATTTTATGTAAAGTACTTAAAATAATATAAACAATTAAAATAAGCTTTAATTATATAACAAACTCATAAAATATCAATATTATATACAAAAATTATTAACACTGCATATCCCGATGCAGTATTAAAATATTTAAAAACACGGGATATTACAGTCTTCCCCTTTACAAGAATTCGTCCCCGAATTCCAGAAAGAAAATGATCACAAGATCAAGAAGGGAAGAGATACGGGTAAGAAGCTTGCATCTTAGCTTCAGTCTCCCACGTATGCTCCTCAACTCTATTGCTACGCCACAGAACGTTGACCATTGGAATCTGCTTCGACCACAACTGTCGAACTTAATAGTCCACGATCGCCACAGGTTCTTCCACAAACGTCAAATCTTCATTCACTTCTACATTGTCAGGCTGCAACACGTGTGAAGGGTCTGAGATATACTTCCTCAGCATCGAGATATTAAATACTGGATGCACCTGTGACATACTCAGAGGCAAAGCCAACCAATATGCAATAGTGCCAACTCTCTCCAGAATCTCAAATGGTCCGATATATCTCGGTGCTAACTTACCCTTCCTACCAAATCTCATCACACCCTTCATTGGAGATACCTTCAGAAAAATACCGCATAGCTCTTCTGCCTGATAACTGCGGTCTCTAATCTGTGCTTAATCACGATGACTTTCTCTGCAGCATCCTGAACCATCTAAGGTCCAGTCAAAGCTCTCTCACCAATCTCATCCCAACTCAAAGGAGATCTACACTTCCTTCCGTACAATGCCTCATATGGTGCCATGCCAATACTGCTATGGTAGCTGTTATTATATGCAAACTCTACGAGTGGCAAATGATCATCCCAGCTACCTCCCAAATCCAGGACACACATCCTTAACATATCTTCCAGTGTCTGGATCGTCTCTCAAACTGACCATCTGTCTGAGGATGAAAAGCTGTACTAAAGTCCAACCTAGTGCCCATCGCTTCCTGCAACTTCTGCCAAAAATGAGAGGTAAACACTGAACCTCTGTCTGACACAATGGACACAGGTACTCCTTGAAGGCACACAATATGCTTCACATATAGTTTCGCCAATCTAGCTACAGAATAGATGGCTTTCACAGGCAAGAAATGTGCAGACTTCGCAACCTGTCTACAATCGCCCAGATGGAATCGTATCCATCCTTAGAACGAGGTAAACTGACCACAAAATCCATAGCTATCGTTTCCCACTTCCACTCGAGAATAGGAAGAGGCTGAAGCTTCCCAGAAGGCTTCTGATGTTCAGCTTTCACTTGCTGACACGTTAGGCACTTAGCAACATATTCAATGACATCCTTCTTCAGTCCATCCCACCAGTATAAATCTCTGATACTGCGGTACATTTTAGTGACACCTGGATGTACGCTATAAGCTGTAAAATGTGCTTCCTCTAGGATCTCTTCTCTCAAATCATCCATATCAGGAACACACAATCTACCATTGATCCATAACACACCATCATCATTGAGTGTGAAATCAGTGAACTTCCCTGCTTGAACATTCTCTGCAAGCTCTTCTAGAATAGGATCTTGGCTCTAAGCTACTTTAATCCTATCCCTCAGTACATATCGCATCTTAAATTGAGCTAGCAGTCCACCTGACCTACTGATCTTCATCATCAGACCTTGATCCATCAACAGATACAATTCCTGGATCAACGGTCTCCTCTCAACACTGATGTGAGCAACACTGCCTGAGGACTTTCTACTTAAGGCATCTGCTACCACATTAGCTTTTCCCGGATGATATAAAATCTCACAATCATAATCTTTCAATGGTTCCAACCATCTCCTCTGCCTCAGATTCAGATCTCGTTACTGGAAAATGTACTTAAGGCTCTTGTGATCGGTAAATATCTCACAAGTCACCCCATACAAATAATGTCTCCAAATCTTCAAAGCAAAGATCACTGCAGCCATTTCAAGGTCATGTGTAGGATAGTTCTGCTCATGCTTCTTCAACTGCCTTGAAGCATAGGCTATCACCCTACCATTCTGCATCAACACATAACCAAGGCCAACTCTAGAGGCATCACAATAAACTATGAACTTGTCCACACTATTAGGCAAAGCTAGCATTGGGGTTGTGGTCAATTTCTCCTTCAACAATTGGAAACTATTCTCACAAGCTTCTGACCACTCGAATCTAACATTCTTCTGAGTCAAGCGAGTCATGGGGGCTGAAATTCTAGAAAAATGCTATACAAACCGCCTATAATACCCAGCTAAACCCAGAAAACTTCGAATCTCAATAACAGAAGTCAGTCTAGGCCATTCAGACATTGCTTTAATCTTTTGTGGATCAACCTGGATACCTTCTTTAGACACCATGTGTCCAATAAAAGAAACACTCTCCATCCAGAAATCACACTTTGAGAATTTAGCATAAAGCTGATGATCTCTCAGTGTTTGCAGTACAATCCTCAAGTGATATACATGCTCCTCCATACTCCTTGAATAAACCAGTATATCATCAATGAAGACTACCATAAACTGATCCACATATGGTCTGAATACCCTATTCATCAGGTCCATAAAAGCTGCTGGTGCATTAGTTAAACCAAAAGACATCACCAGAAATTCATAGTGGCCATATCGAGTGCGGAATGCCATTTTAGGAACATCGGCTTCACTAATCCGCAGCTGATGATAACCCGACCTCATATCAATCTTGGAAAAGAACTGTGCACCCTGTAGCTGATCAAACAAGTCATCTATCCTCGGGAGAGGATACTTGTTCTTCACTGTCACCTTATTCAGCTCTCTGTAGTCAATGCACAGTCTCAGGGTACCATCCTTCTTCTTCACAAACAAGACTGGTACACCCTAAGGGGAAACACTGGGTCTGATGAAACCTTTATCCAAAAACTCTTGCAACTGCTCCTTTAACTCTTTTAACTCTACAAGAGCCATTCTGTAGGGTGGCATAGATATAGGAGTAGTACCTGGAACCACATCTATACAGAACTCAATCTCTCTATGAGGTGGTAAACCTGGCAACTCCTCAGGAAAAACATCAGGAAACTCACAAGCAACAGGAACATTTGTGAGTGATAACTTCTCCACTAAAGTATCCCTAACCAATGCCAAATATCCCTGACATCCTTTCCTCAACAACTTCCTAGCCATAATAATAGAAATAAGATTCTGAGGTGCTGAACTCCTATCACCCACAAACTTAAAATCTTCTTCATTAGGAATTCTGAAAGTCATCTCTTTATTCCTACAATCTACTATAGCATAGTGCTGAGATAACCAGTCCATTCCCAGAATAACATCAAACTCCATCACATCCAACAGGATCAAATTAGCAGGTAATTCTCTATCTCCCACGAGAACTGGATAACCAGAAAGAACAATATCGGCGTCCAAGGAATCGCTCAGAGGAGTGGCCACGGACAAAGGAAAAGCCATCCTCGAAGCTTACCAATAAGACTTAGAAGCAAAAATGGGAGAAACAAACGAATGCATGGCACCCGGATCATAGAAACAATACCTTCCACGACTACATTGGATGCCTAACCATCCTGCTGAGTAAGATGGAAGACTCTAGCCTGTCCTTGACCTCCTTGCTGGCTGGTAGAAGCCTGGCCAACACCTCTGGCACCTCCTCTAGCACCTCTACCATGACCCTACTGTGGAACAAGCTGAGTGGAACTCTGATGCTGGGCTGGAGGTAACTGAAATGGAACAGGTGCAGCATTAGCAATCGACTGCTGTGGAAATTACGGAATTTGTGGCTACTGATACCCGGAGTAAGGACATGATTTAGCATAATGTCCTGTCTGCCCGCATCTGAAGCATGTCAGTAGTGTCAGATAACACAGTCCCTGATGGACTCTACCGCAGGTCTAGCAAACACTGGTAGCTGATCCAAAACTACGACCACTGCTGCTACTCAAAGCACTTGACCTAAATCTTAATGGTCTACGTTGACCTCCACGGCCATGTCTACTGCTCTAATGCACTCGCTGCTGCTGCCTCTGACTCTGTTGAGTCGGACCTCTCTGACTCAAACCAACATGAAAACTCAAATATGGAGTAGCCTGCAATCCACTCGACTGAACTCCTAGCTGGTGATAATCATGCATCGTTCCCTGCCTAACTAGCCTCAGCTCAATCTCCTTGGCCAACTCAATCATAGACTCTAGAGTAAGGCCTGCTGTAGGCATACTAGCAAATGCTGAACCCAAACCGGTGAGGTAGGTAGTGACTGCGAAGTACTGGTTTCGCATCAGATCCTCTGCATATCTACCCAGCCGGAGAAACTCTCGGGTGTACTCCTCTATAGATTGATCACCGCGAGAAATGCTGGTCAGTCGGAGATGATAGCTCATATGAAGAGGCTCTGGACAAAATCTCCTCATAAACCGCTCTTAAAACTAAGCCCAGGTCATCGTCATCATATAGGGTTGAATCATCTAAATAAACCAGTCTAGGGCTGGTCCCTCAACAAACAGCTCAACGATCGTAATCCGCTGATACTCGGTATGAGTCGTCCGAGTCCTCGTCTCAATCGCGTGCAGAAAATCTAACGGATCAGAAGTCCCATGAAACGCAATCCTGCCAACTCTGGCATAGAACAAAGCTGCCTCAAGGTTAGACATACCTTGCTGATAGGCAGGCTGAATAGGTAGAATGATTGGAGGCACAGGAACATCAAATTCAGGCTCAATAGGCCCCTCGTCCTGTAACTCTCTCTGCCTACGGTGACCTGCTGCTCCTTGAGGTCTACCTCTACTACGACCTCTGCGTCTAACTGGCTGCTCATGAGGTAAAACCTCATCCTGAAAAGACTCATCATCCTCGGCCTCAACGATCGATGGAGCGACACGCGCTCGCCTCCTCATTTTGAAAAGACAACATAACGATTCAGACAAAATAGACAACAGAAGAATAACGCAGAAAACTAAAGCAAGGAATACTTATCAAGACATACACAAACCTAATTCATTGTAGTAGTTACCAAAAGAAAACACAACTTGAAAACTAGGCCACAACTCACACAACTAAGCCCTGACACAAAACTCCACTTTGATACCAACTTTGTCACGACCCAAAACAAAGGCCATGACCGGCGCTAGGGAACGAGAATTCTTTCGAATCCGGAACCCATAGCAAGCCTAAAATAAAATAAAACATGCAATAGTAACAATAACAACACAATTAAGTAAAATATTATGCAGCGGAATAAAATCATAAATATCAAAATAATATTTCCACTAAATGAAATTAAATCAAATCCGCATCTCATATATAATTGAACTCTTTTAATACAAATCTAGTTCAAATTCTTAAAATACATAACTCATACAAATAGAATACAATATCTTTTAACAATTTTACGACTACTGCAGTGTCTAGATTATAAAATAAAACTCAAGTGAGCAGTTTACATAATAAAGCCGGGGAGAAAGAAATCCGACGTACAGGCCTGCTACTGAGGTTTGAAGACGATGACTCTCCTGAAAAATAGTCAATGGAGGGGATTCAGACCTCACTGAGTGAATTACTATAATATATATACATGCATACTAAATGCCATTGCACACAGTCAAAAGTATATATAATATGTATTTATACAAGCAAATACACACAAATGCAATAAAAATCATTTTATATATTTTTATTGAAAATCACTGTTTATGAAGGATCAAATAGAACCCTAGAAAATCGCAACCTCAAAACAGTGTTAGACAACACTCTAGCCACATAGGCTCACTTATTCCATTTGGACAGTAGACTGGCCCCGAGACACTAAGTCAACCGAGCTCCAGCAGTCTGACTGTCAATGTGATTGGCCCCGAGACACTTGGTCAATCGAGCTCCAACAATCACACTCCCAAATCATATCACACATCAGATAAATAAATCGAATCAATATCCTCAAACAGGTTAGTAATATAGCCTAAATGCTATAAGCATACCGGTACGTACTTACTCCTAATGTTGCCCACTAGGTAGCACGTTCTATTGATATCCTTCATTAATATATAAAACATACATTCATAAAAGTAAATAATGCATGAATTTAAATATAATAGCAACAATAACCATATATATATACTAGAAACATACCAAAAGTAAACCAGGTATATTTCGAGTATATATACATCAAAGAAATCCAAATAGATTACAAAATAAACTAGAAATATATTCAAAAACATTTTAAGCCTAATTTATTAGCAAAACATGCATATAATTTAAAAAATACCAAAAATAAACTAAGATAAACCAAAATAAACTAAAAATAAACTTAATTACTAATTGAATTATTTATGCATAATTAATCAAAATAAAACATACATTTCTAAATCATGCACCCTAAAGCACATATATATAGAATAGTAACTCACAATTAGTGCACTCCTCGAGATGGGTCCAATGGGCCTGGTCCATTAGGCCTCAGTCTCGATGCAACTAAACAAGCAAACGACCGTAGAATATCAGAATACATCTATAGAAGTTGTAAAGACTCGATCTAGATTACTAGACACAGAATTAAATCAAAATCCAACCGGACATCACGTTTTATGAGAATTCTACCGAAAATCCGGCAAAACCTCCCATATAAAACAGACATCTCTCTACTCAAAGAGTAGAGTCAGCCCTGTAAAGAAACACACTTCGAAAAATAGACACAGAATCACAACCAAAATCCCTCGGTCGAACTCCAAATTACAAATCACTGATCGAGGTCCATAATTCACAGAGTATTTACAAAATACCAAAAATACCCTTATATACTAAAAATACATTTATAAGTAAAAATTACGTAATTAACCCTAAAACACAGTAAAAACCAATAAAAACTCATTTTATTAGAAAAATCGTATATTATATATATAATTTGAAAATAATTCACGAAAAATAGTTTTAATTAATTAAAAATACTAAATAATTTGTAGAAATCATTTTTATACCTTAAATAACTATTAAAACCAATTTAATTACATTTTTAGCCAATTTAGGGTAAAATTACCAAAATACCCCTATGTACATAAATATACTAAAATTAATCCAAAAATTCACAAAAAAAAATATAATTGCACAAAAATTAATTTTCTCAACATATATTTCAATAATATCAATAAATATACTCAATTAACCAATTAATTTCAATTAAACACACAACTAACCCTATTTTTCTAAAATTACATAAACTAAATAAATTCAAAATAAATACATAAAAATTCACAAAAATTCCAAATAAATTTATATAATTCATTTCAACACCTATATTTATCATAAAACATAATTTCACAATTTAATTAATTAATTTTCAAAAATTAGAAAATAATAATAAAATATCAAAAATACCCAAAAATCAAAATAAATTCCAAAAATTCTACAAAAATTCACACATGAAGATTAAGCTAAGGGGAACAACATTTATGAAGGAATTTTTCATGAATCGATCAATTGAAGCTCAAAAAAATCAAAAACCCTAATAGGCCAAAATTGAAACCTAGGCAAACCTAGACCATTTTAAGTGAAATAAAGCTTAGAATCACACTCACCGAAGCTCAAGGAGAAGATAGAGATTGGCGGTGTCAAAAACGGTAGCCAAAAATGATGTGAACGATGGTGAGAAGAGTTTCGGCTTTCCTGACCCAAACAAGCTTCCCGACGCAGGAAACAACTGTAGTAGGCGGCGAGGAAGGCTGAGGAAGAAGGTGGCACGCCGGGAGGCACACCGACGGCAAGAGAACAGCGTGGCAGTGACCGAAAAGTGGATGGGGACGATCAGGAAGAAGGAGAGGGAGGAGTGGCAAAATCGTAATTTTTGTTAACTCTATTTTTTGTTAAATAAATAAATATATATGTATATATATATATATCCAAACCAAATATTATAATAATATAAATTCCCACACATATTAAATATACACCACACACATAATTTAATACTTTTTTAATAATTTATACACTAAAATAATAATAATAATAATAATAATAATAATAATTAAATAATTAAATAATATTAAAACTAACTAATAAATAATAAAAATTAGGGTAATTAATTAAACCCTAGTTTAATTTAAATATATACACTCTATTTAGTACTTTAAAAATATATATGAGTTCATGCAAGTTCGGAAATCTATTTAAAATAATTAATATTAAATTATTTACGTGTTAATTTTCCCGAAAATAAAATTTTTGGGAAAATTTTACGTAAAGAACATAAAATAATATAAACAATTAAAATAAGCTTTAATTATATAACAAACTCATGAAATATCAAAATTATATACAAAAATTATTAACACTGCATATCCCGATGCAGTATTAAAATATTTAAAAACACGGGATATTACAACTGGCCCCGAGACACTAAGTCAATCGAGCTCCAGTAGTCTGACTGTTAGTGTGATTGGCATCGAGACACTTGGTCAACCGAGCTCCAGCAATCACACTCTCAAATCACATCTCACATCAATCAAATCAATCAACAAGTCATAATCCACCAATAGGTTAGTAATTTAACCTAAATTCTATCGTCGTACCGGTACGTACTCGGTCCTAGTGCTGCCCACTAGGTAGCACATTCTATTGATATCCTTCATTTAAAATAAACTCATACATTCGTGAAATAAATGATGCATGATATTAATTTAAATGGCAATATAATCCATATATATACTAGAAATATACGAAAAAATAAACCAAGTATATTTCGAGTATAAATATGTCAGATAAATTCAGTTCATTTATAAAATAAACTAAAAATACACCATATATATACTTAAAAACATTTTAGATATAAATTAAAGGTAAAACATGCATTTAATTTCAAAATATACCAAAAATATACTAAAATATTCCTAAAATTATACTTAAGCATTTATTAAATCTTTTATGCATAATTCATACAATTAGAATATACATTTCTAAAAACATGCATCCTAATACACGTATATATAAAATAACAATTCACAGTTGTGCGCTCCACGAGACGAGTCTGACGGGCCTGGTCCATTAGGCCTTTGTCTCGGCGCAACTAACAAATAAAATATTAACATGAAATTAGAATAAATCTAATGTAATTTCTAGAGACTCGATCTAGAATTCTAGACACAGACAAGGAATAGGAATTTGACCAAATGTCACGTTTTACAAGAATTCTACCAAAAATTCAGCAGAACCTCCTCTATAAAATGGACATCTCTCTACCTAAAAAGTAGAGCCGATCCTACAAGAAAACACACTTCGAATATAGGATAACCATATCACTCCTCAATCGGATTCCTTAACTACAATTCCATCGATCGAGGTTCACAATTCACAAGATATACACAAAATACATTAAAATTTCAAAAATACCAAAAATATCCTTTATATACCAAAATATAGCAATTTAGATATTTAAACACTAAAAATAATTATTTTATTGATTTTTACCTGAAAACCCTAATATTAATATAATATTATAAAAATCGATAATAACTCGATAAATACACCAATATTAATGAAAATTCATTTTATAAATCCAAATTACTTAATTAGCCCAAAAACATATTAAAAATCACTAAAAACTCATTTATTTACAAAAATAGTATATTATATATAATTTGAAAATAAATTTCAAATAATAGTTTTAATTAGTTAAAAATAGAAATTAATTTGTAAAAATCATTTTTATACCTCAAATAATTATTAAAACCAATTAAACTTAATATTCAACTAATATTACTACCAAATGACCAAAATACCCCTAATATATAAAAATTCACATAATACACTATAATTATTCAAAAATTCACTAAAAATTATATAATTACTCAAAAATTATTTTCTCATCATATAATTCAATAAATTCAATAAGCATACTCAATTAACCAATTAATTTTAACAAAATGCACATTTAACCTAAATTTCCAAAATTCACCTAAACTAAATAAAATTATATTAATTACACAAAAATAAAAAAATATAAATTAAATTATAAAATTCATTTCAACCTCTATAAACACCAAAAATGAAAAATTCACAATTTATTTAATTAATTTACGAAAATTAGAAAATATTAATAAAATAATAAAAAATTCACAAAAATCAAAATAAATTTCAAAAATTCCACAAAAATTCCAGGATGTAGATTGAGCTTGTAGAAGAAACTTTTGTGAAGAAATTAAGCTTGAATCACTAAGATCGAAGTTAAAAAAATCAAGAAACTCAAATGGCCGAAAATGAAATGTCACGACCCAAATTATGAGTCATGATCGGCATTAGGGAACGGGAATTCTTTCGAATTCGAAACTCATAGCAAGCCTTGGAAAATAAAATCATGCAATAATTAAATAAAAATACGACAGAATTAAAATTTTTTGAATCAATATATAATATAAATACTTCAAATCCTTCTCAATGAATATATCTTCGTATAGTAATCAAATACAAATTTTCAGAGTATATAATATCAAAACAATATAATACTCTTCCGATACAATAACACTACTACTGCAGTTTCTAGAATACAAGTCAAAGTTCAAAATATATGTTTGCATAAAATGATCAGGACCGAAGAACACCGGTGAGGAACTTTACAACTAAGGTCTGACAATATGGGATCTCATGAAAAAAATAATAATTGAGGGGGGTCAGACCTCACTGAGTGAATTATTATACTATATATACATGCAATCTAAACCATAATAATCAGGCATTCTTATATATATATATATATATATATATATATATATATATATACATACATTTCACACAAATGCCAAACTATGCTTATATAAATATTTAAAATGCAAAAAATGTTTATTTTAATTCATGAAAGATCCATAGAACCCTAATAATAGCAATCCCAATCAACCCCATCATCACTCTAGCCATACAGGCTCACTTGATTCCAAATAGAACACTTATTCCAAACTGGACAGCATACTAGCCCCGAGACACTAAGTCGACTGAGCTCCAACAGTCTGGCTGTCAGTGTGATTGGCCCCGAGACCCCTGGTCAACCGAGCTCCAGCAATCATACTATTTATCACCTCACATCTCTATCAACCCAATAGATCATTCATTCCACTATGGATAGTAGATTGGCCCTGAGACACTAAGTCAACCGAGTTCCAGTAGTTTGACTGTCAATGTGATTGGTCCCGAGACCCCTGGTCAACTGAGCTCCAGCAATCACACTATCTAACATACCATTAATCTTAGTCAAATCCATCAAATCAATTATAATCACCACAATTATTTCTCACTCAACCCTTATCTATCGCACCGGTACGTACACGATCCTAGTGCTACCCACTAGGAAGCACGTTCTATTGATATCCTTCATTTAAATAAATCATTCATTCAGAAAATAATTAATGTAGAATAATATTCATAATAGTAAAACCAACCATATATATATATATACCAAAAATATACCCAGTATATTTCGGGTATATATATATATATATGTTAAATAAATTTTCTTAAAAATATACCTAAATATACAAAAGATATGCCCTAAGCACACAAATCATTTAATAAAATATTTATGTATAAATGTTCATTTAAATATGTGTTTAGGTTTAACATATAGTCACATTCTACCAAAATAACCTAATTTTCTAGCATGCATAAATCACAATTAAACCCTAAGCATACCACTAATGTTTTAGGTTTCAATTAATAATAAAATATACATTTATTTGGGGAAATATATCAAAAATATACCAAAAATAAACTTAAAAACTATTTAAGTGTAGGTTTATAATTTAGAATGCAATTATTTAAGAATAAACCTAAAATCTACTGAAACTATACCTAAAGTATACTAATCATTTAATAAAATAATTATGTCTAAATGTACATTTTAAACATGTATATATATTATAATGTATTAAACATAAACCTAAATGTTTAATGTGCACATACCAAAATATCATCAATAATTATTTAACATGCATAAATATATACAAAAGTGCAACCCTAGATATACCAAAAATATTATAACTTAAATAACTTTAAAGACATAAAATGAAAATAAATAAAAAAACCCCTAAGTGATGCATCCTATATGAAATGCATATATATACAGTATAATAACTCACATGTTAGCGCTCCACAAGACAAACTCAGCGAGCCTGATCCGTTAGGCCTTGGTCTTAGCGCAACTAAACAAACAAATGACAACATGAAATCAGAATAAACTTAATGGAAATTCTAAAGACTCGATCTAGAATTTTAGACACAAAATTAGAATAGGAATTTGACTGGACATCACGTTTTACGAGAATTCTATAAAAAATCTGACAGAACCTCCCCTGTAAAACGGACATCTCTCTACTCAAAGAGTAGAGCCAGTCTTGTAAAGAAAACACACTTCGGAATAACACCAAATTCACAACCACAATCCCTTAGTCGGACTCTAAACTACAATTCACCGACCAAGGTTCACAATTCATAGAATAATTATAAAATACTGAAAATGCCCTTTTATAATAAAAATACATTTTATAATTCCAAATTACATAAGTAACCCTAAAACTTATTAAAAACAGATAAAAACTCATTTATTTAGAAAAATCGTATAATATACATATAATTTGAAAATAATTTATGAAAAATAGTTTTAATTAGTTAAAAATACTAAATAATTTGTAGAAATCATTTTTATATCCTAAATAACTATTAAAACTGATTTAATTACATTTTTAGCCAATTTAGTGTAAAATTACCAGAATATATATATATATATATATATATATATATATATATATATATATATATATATATATATATATATATATTTACTAAAATAAATCCAAAAATTCACCAAAAATAATATAATTACTCAAAATTAATTTTCTCAACATATAATTCAATAATATCAATAACTATACTCAATTTACCAATTTATTTCAATTAAACACATAATTAACCCTATTTTTCAAAATTACATAAACTTAATAAATTCCAAATAAATATATAAAAATTCACAAAAATTACAAATAAATTTCTATAATTCATTTTAACACCTATAATTACCATAAAACATAATTTCATAATTTAATTAATTAATTTTTGAAAAAAAGAAAATAATAATAAAATAATCAAAAATACCCAAAAATCAAAATAAATTCCAAAAATTCTACAAAAATTACAGCATGTAGATTAAGCTTCCAAGATCAAAGTTTGTGAAGATA
Source organism: Mallotus nudiflorus (assembly GCA_947683625.1). Taxonomy (NCBI): domain Eukaryota; kingdom Viridiplantae; phylum Streptophyta; class Magnoliopsida; order Malpighiales; family Euphorbiaceae; genus Mallotus; species Mallotus nudiflorus. The sequence continues at coordinate 114,204 of CANTUR010000739.1, forward strand.
TTTTTCATGAATCAATCAAATTGAAGCTCAAAAAAATTCAAAACCCTAAATGGCTGAAATGAAGAAATTGAAACCTAGGAGAATCTACACCATTTTAAGTGAAACAAAGCTTGAAATCACACTCACCAGAGCTCAAGGAGAAGATAGAGACTGGTGGCATCGAATTTGGTGGTCGAAATCACGTCGATAAGAGCTTGATCGATTTTCGGCTTCTTTGAGAAAAACTGGTCAAAACTCACCAGAAAATGGAGCTTCAGGCGTCGAGAATGGCTGGCAAGGGAGGAAGAAGGATGAGGGGCACAGTGATGGCAAGAAACAGAGGTCACAATGGCTGGAAATGGTGGAAAACTAATTAAGAGGGAAGAAGATGAAGATTGTGGTAAAATTGTAAATAAAGCAAACTTCTGATTTTTTATAAATAATAATGTATATATATATATATATATATATATATATATATATATATATATATATATATATATATATATATATATATATATATGTCCATCTTATATTATAATATTATATATATTCCCACACATAAATAATACTCACCACACAAATATTTTAATATATTTAATAATTTATACACTTAAAATTAATTAATTAATTAATATTAAAACTAAATAATAAAAATTAAGGTAATTAATTAAATCCTAATTAATTTAAATAAATACACATATATACATTTTATTTTAGCACTTAAAAATTATGTATGAGTTCACGCAAATTTGTAAAACTAGTCAAAATAATTAATATTAAATTATTTACGTGTCAATTTCCCCGAAAATACAATTCTCGAGAAAATTTTACGTAAAGTACTTAAAATAATATAAAATAATTAAAATTAGCTTTAAACAAACAACAAACTCATAAAATATCATAAATATATAAAAAAATTATTAACACTGCATATCCCAATGTAATATAAAATATTTATAAACTTGGGATATTACAGTCTTCCCCCCTTACAAGAATTCGTCCCCGAATTCTAGAAAGAAAATTACAAGATCAAGAAGGAAAGAGATATGGGTAAGAAGCTCGCATCTCAGCTTCAGTCTCCCACGTATGCTCTTTCACTTTGTTGCTATGTCACGGAACCTTGATCATCTGAATCTAGTTCGAACATAACTATCGAGCTTAATAATTTACAATCTCAACTGATTCCTTCTCAAACTTCAGATCTTCATTCAGTTCTATATTGTTCAACTGTAACATGTACGAAGTGTCCAAAATACACTCTCTAAAAATTGAGACAAGGCAAAGCCAATTAATATGCAATCTTACCACGTCTCATCACACCACTTTTCGAAGACATCTTTAGAATTACAGTCTTCGATCTGAAACTCCATATATCTATGTCTAGGATCCACATCACTCTTCTAATCACAGTAACTTTCTCTACTGTATTCTGAACCATCTCATATCCAGTTAAGACTTCTTTCCATAAAAGCCTTAGGTGGTGTCATTCCAATACTGCTATAGTAGCTGTTATTATAAGCAAATTCTACAAGTAGCATATAGTCGACCCAGCTACCTCCCAGATCCAAAACACACATCTTCAACATATTATTTAGTGTCTGGATCATCCTCTCAGACTATCATCTATCTGAGGATGAAAAGTAGTATTGAAATTCAACCAAGTGTCTATTACTCTCCATAATCTCTGCTAAAATTGAAGGGTAAACACTGTACCTTTACCATATACAATGGACACAGGTAGTCCACGCAGGCACACAATATGCTTCATATGTAGCTTAGCCCACTTAGCTACTAAATAAGTGGCTTCCACTGGCCAAAAATTAGCTAACTTGGTCAATTTGTCTACAATCATTCCAACGGAATCATATTCACCCTTCGAACGAGGTATCCAAGGACAAAAATCATAACCATTCTTTCTCATTTCCACCCAAATTCAAAAGAGATCAAAACTTCCCAGAAGACTTATGATGTTCAGCTTTCACTGGTTGGCAAATTAAATACTTAGAAATATAATCAGTCACATCCTTCTATAATCCAACCCACTAGTACTGATCCTGAATACTGTGATAATTCTTAGTAATCATTTGGATGTACACTGCAAGTTCATTTACACAGCTTATATAGAATCCCTTTCTCATATTACAACATCAACCCTGCATCATTAACTTGTGCATCTCCTATCAGTAGATCATTCTATGGTGATATGCCATGATGACATGCTATGATGAATGTCATGATGATATGGTATAATGAAATGTTATAATGAAATGTTGGAATGAAATGTCATGATGAAATGCTATAATGAGATGCTATGATGATATGATGAAATGCTATAATGATATCAGGCCTTATCCTCTAAAGTTCACGTAACCCTTAGATTAACGGTCTTCTTCAACATTTGGAAACTATTCTAATAAACATCTGTTAACACAAATTTCCCATTCTTCTAAGTTATGCAGGTCATAGGAGCTCCAATTATAAAGAATTCTATTCAGATTTCCTATGATACCCAGTTAAACCTAGAAAATTACAGATCTCAATGGATTAAGTTAGTATGGGCCGCTCAGATGTTGCTTCGATATTTTGTGGATTAACTCGAATTCTATCTTTAAAAACCACACTTCTAAGAAAAAAAACACTCTCCACCCAATGATCACACTTCCTGAATTCAGCATAAAGCTGACATTCTCTTAATGTCTGTAGTATAGTCCTCAAGTGATATACATGCCCTTTCATTCACTTCGAATACACTAGTATATCATTAATGAAGACTACTACAAATTGATCCACAACTAATGATAACCCGACTTCAAATCAACTTTAGAAAAGAACTGTGCACCCTGTAGCTGATCAGACAGGTCATCTATCCTCAAAAGAGGATACTTGTCCTTCACTATTACCCTGTTCAACTCTCTGCAGTCAATGCACAGTCTCAGGGGTACCATCCTTCTTCCTTACAATAGGACTAGTGCACCCCAAAGAGAAACATAAGGTCTGATAAAACCTTGGTCATACAGCTCTCGTAATTGCTCCTACAGCTCTGCAAGAGTCATTTTGTAGGGCTACATTGAAATAGGAGTTATATCAGGAACCACATTGATACAAAATTCAATCTTTATAAGGTGGTAAACCTGGTAACTCACAAGCAATTAAAACATCTGGGAGAGATAACTTCTCCATTGAAGTATACTCAATTAGAGCCTGACAACCCTTTTACATCTCATCAAGATTAATTACACCCAAAAAACTGAATTCATAATAACTCTCTAAATCTCAATTCTCGATTCAGATGCCAATATATTAAGCTTAATCCTGTAACACATAATTCTACCAATCTCCTCTTATACTGTATTACGTCTTTAACATGACGTATTAGATTGAAGAGTTTATAGGTAATCTTCTCAACTGATTGCTCTTCCCTTACTCTATGCAATAGCTGATATAGGTAATTATCCTTCCTTAAAGGTGGATGGAAGTATCTTAGAAATCCCCCTTTAACTCAAATTATGTGTTGTAGTCAAAACTGACAGCTTGCCATAAGGAATGCAAGAGTGTTTCTTCTTCATTAGACATTTTCTAATTCCCCCGTCAAAGCATATTCAAATAACTATCAAACTTGATTAAATGCTATCAAGCTTTTATTAGTCTCGGCTATCATAGTTACAATTGCTGCAAGTTCAAGTTCAAAAGAAATGTTTGTACTGCTTACAATGACTACCTTAACCCTTAAGTTATAGTTGCCTCTAACTTACCCCTATACTAGATAGGTGTAGTAGGGCAGAAACTGTAACCACAAGCTCAACTTGAAAAGACTGATTATCAATATTGTCTCTGCAGAAGAAACAATTCACATTCACCACCTAAAAAGATATAAAAGCTCAATAGGATTCAGAATATGGAATATCCACAGAATTGACATATCCTGAGTTCTCGGTTGAAATAGAAATTACATCTATTGTACGATCGAAGGTATCAGCACTGCACCCTGTGAATCTCCTGTTGTAGAAGCAACATCATTGCAATACTAAGCCACCAGCTCCTTATACAGTTGTTCCCGCTGTCAATAGTGATCATCAGGCCTTCTAAATCCATCTCTACCCCTACACCTATAGGATGCATAGGGGGTAGAACCTCGTGCTCAGAAGATCAACTATCATCGATCGATGGAGTGACTCACGCTCAAGGCAAGCAGCAAGGAGCAAAAATAAACAAATAGTTCAAACAATCACAAACATCATCAGACACCTTAACGGTTACGCGAAATTCCTAATGCAAGGAAGACTTTTCAAAGACATGACCGAAACCTAATTTAACTACAGTAGTTCCAAAGAAAACATGACTCGACAACCTAGGTCCACATCTCTAAACCTATGCTCTGATACTAACTTTATCACGACCCAAACTAGGAGTCATGACCGGCGCTAGGGAACGGGAATTCTTTCGAATTTGGAACCCGTAGCAAGCCTTAGAAAATAAAATCATGCAATAATTAAATAAAAATATGACAGAATTAAAATTTTTTGAATCAATATATAATATAAATACTTTAAATCCTTCTCAATGAATATATCTTCGTATAGTAATCAAATACAAATTTTTAGAGTATATAATATCAAAACAATATAATACTCTTCTAATACAATAACACTACTACTTCAGTTTCTAGAATACAAATCAGAGTTCAAAATATATGTTTGCATAAAATGGCCGGGACCGAAGAACACCGACGAGGAACTCTACAACTAAAGTCTGACAATATGGGATCTCCTAAAAAAAATTGGGGGGGGGGGGGGGGGGGGGTCAGACCTCACTAAGTGAATTATTATACTATATATACATGCAATCTAAACCCATAACAATCAGGCATTTATATATATATATATATATATATAATATATATATATATAAATGTAGAAAACATTTGTTTTAATTCATGAAGGATCCATAGAACCCTAATAATAGCAACCCCAATCAACCCCATCATCACTCTAGCCATATAGGCTCACTTGATTCCAAATAGAACACTTATTCCAAACTGGACATCATACTGGCCCCGAGACACTAAGTTGACCGAGCTCCAGCAATCTGGCTGTCAGTGTGATTAGCCCCGAGACCCCTGGTCAACCGAGCTCCAGCAATCACACTATTTATCACCTCACATCTCTATCAACCCAATAGATCATTCATTCCACTATGGACAGTAGACTGGCCCCGAGACACTAAGTCAATCGAGCTCTAGCAGTCTGACTGTCAGTGTGATTGGCCCCAAGACCCCTGGTCAACCGAGCTACAACAATCACACTATCTAACATACCATTAATCTTAGTCAAATCCATCAAATCAATTATAATCACCATAATTATTTCTCACTCAACCCTTATCTATCGCATCGGTACGTACACGGTCCTAGTGCTACCCACTAGGAAGCAAGTTCTATTGATATCCTTCATTTAAATAAATCATTCATTCGAAAATAATTAATGTAGAACAATATTCATAATAGTAAAACCAACCAACCAACCATATATATATATATATATACCTAAAATATACCCAGTATATTTCGGGTATATATATATATGTCAAATAAAAATATGAAATAAACTAAAGATAAATCATTAATATAGTTAAAAATAATTTAAATGTTATAACAATAATATAACATGCATTTTCTTAAAAATATACCTAAATATACAAAAGATATGCCCTAAGCACACAAATCATTTAATAAAACATTTATGTATAAATGTTCATTTAAATATGTATTTAGGTTTAACATATATTCACATTCTACCAAAATAACCTAATTTTCTAGCATGTATAAATCACAATTAAACACTAAGTATACCACTAATATTTTAGATTTCAATTAATAATAAAACATACATTTATTTGGGGAAAATATCAAAAATATATCAAAAATAAACTTAAAAACAATTGTAGGTTTATAATTTAGCATGCAATTATTTAAGAATAAACTAAAATCTACTGAAACTATACCTAAAGTATACTTATCATTTAATAAAATAATTATGTCTCAATTTACATTTTAAACATGTATATATATTAAAATGTATTAAATATAAACCTAAATGTTTAATGTGCATATACCAAAATATCATCAATAATTATTTAATATGCATATGTATATACAAAAGTACAACCCTAGATATACCAAAAATATTATAACTTAAATAACTTTAAAGACATAAAATGAGAAAAAAAAACCCCTAAGTGATGCATCCTATATGAAATGCATATATATACAATATAATAACTCACATGTTAGCGCTCCACGAGACAAACTCGACGAGCCTGATCTGTTAGGCCTCGGTCTTGGCACAACTAAACAAAAAAATGACAACATGAAATCAGAATAAATTTAACAAAAATTCTAAAGGCTTGATCTAGAATTTTAGACACAGAATTAGAATAGGGATTTGACCGGACATCACGTTTTACGAGGAATTCTACCAAAAATCGGGCAGAACTGTCACGACCCAAAACAGGGGCCATGACCGGCGCTAGGGAACGGGAATTCTTTCGAATCCGGAACCCGTAGAAAGCCTAAAAAAATAAAATAAATATGCAATGATAACCATAAAAAATATAATATGCAGCGGAAAATAAAAATCATTAATATTACAATATCATCCATAACAACTGGATTTAATTCAAAACTCATCACATCGCATATATAATCTCATAAATGTATAATCTTTATACAAATCCAGTTTTACTATAATACATCTCTTTAAAACAAATACTTTAATTCACAACTACTGCAGTGTCTAGATAAAATAAATAAGACTCAAGTATACAATTTACATAAAAGAGCCGGGGCGGAAGAAATCCGGCGTATTGACCTGCTACTGAGGTCTGAGGAAGTTGACTCTCCTGAAAAATAGTCAACGGAGGGGAGTCAGACCTCACTGAGTGAATTATTATAATATATTATACATACACTCTAAGTGATAATGCATACAGTCAACAGTATATGAGTAATATGTATATATACAGGCAAGTTCATACAGATGCAGAAAAATCATTTTATATATTTTATCTGAAAAACCTCTTTTATGAAGGATCACATAAAACCCTAGAATATCGCAACCTCAGAAAAATAGTGTTAAACAACACTCTAGCCATACAGGCTCACTGATTCCAAATATATCCACTTAATCCATATGGACAGTAGACTGGCCCCGAGACACTAAGTCAACCGAGCTCCAGCAGTCTGACTGCCAGTGTGATTGGCCCCGAGACACTTGGTCAACCGAGCTCCAGCAATCACACCCACAAACCACATCTCACATATATCAATAATCATAATCAAATCGATATCCACAAATAGTCAGTAATAAAGCCTAAATACTATAGGCGTACCGGTACGTACTCGGTCCTAGTGCTGCCCACTAGGTAGCACGTTCTATTGATATCCTTCATTCTTAAATATAAAACATTCATTCACAAAAATAAATGATGCATGGATATGAATGAAATAGCAATATAAACCATATATATTACCGAAAATATACCAAACATAAAACCAGGTATATTTTGAGTATATATATGTCAAATAAATCAAATCATGAAATCATATAAACTAAATATATTTAAAAACATTTTATATTAATATATTTTATTAATAAAACATGTATATAATTTATTATATACCAAAAATATACTTGAATATAAATTGTTATTCATGTTATTTATGCATATTCAGTCAAAATAAAACATGCATTTTCTAAATCATGCATCCTAAGCATATATATATAATATAGTAACTCACCTAATAGCTCCACGAGACGGGTCCGACGGGCCTGGTCCACTAACCCTCGGTCTCGGCGCAACTAAACAAGAAATAATTAATCGACATCAGAATAACCCTAACAGAAATCCTAGAATAAATATTAAGAGTATTCAACACAGAATCGAAAATTAGGGGTTCGACTGGATATCACGTTTTACGAGAATTCTATCGGAAATTCGGCAGAACCTCCCCTGTAAAACGGACATCTCTCTACTCAAAAGAGTAGAGCCAACCCTGCAAAGAAAATACACTTCAAAAATAAACACCACAATCAATCACAACCCCTCGGTCGGACTCCAGACTACAATCTGTCGACCGGGGGTCCACAAACACAGAATATATATTCCAGATATACCGAAAATATCCTTAAATCACAGAAATACATTTTATACGTAGAAATTACATAATTGACCTTGAAACACTATAAAAACCGATTAAAACTCATTTTATTAGAAAAACCGTATATTATATATATAATTGAAAATAATTCCCGAAAAATAGTTTTAATTAGTTAAAAATACTAAATAATTTGTAGAAATCATTTTTATACCTTAAATAATTATTAAAACCAATTAAATTACATTTTTAGACAATTTAGGGTAAAATTACCAAATACCCCTATGTATATAAATATACTTAAATTACTTCAAAAATTCACCAAAAATCATACAATTATCCAAAATTAATTTTCTCAACATATTTATCATAATATTAATAATTAAACTCAATTAACCAATTAAATTCAATTTAAAACACAATTAACTTAATTTTACAAAATCACATAAACTTCAATAATTAAAAATAAATACTTAGAAATTCATAAAAATTCCAAATAAATTTCTATAATTCATTTCAACACCTAATTCAACCATAAACTCCAATTTCATAATTTAAATAATTAATTTCCGAAAATTAGAAAATAATATTAAAATATTCAAAAATACCCAAAAATCCAAAAAATCTCCAAAATTCTGTAAAAATTCATACATGAAGATTAAGCTACCAGGAACAACATTTGTGAAGGAATTTTCCATGAATCATCCAAATCGAAGCTCAAAAAAATCAAAAACCCAAAGAGGCCGAAATTTTCAAATCGAAACCTAAGCAATTCTAGACCATTTTAGCTCAAACCAAAGCTAGAATCACACTCACCGGAGCTCAAGGAGAAGATAGAGACCGGCGGGGTGTCAAAAAACGGTGGCCGGAGGAGGAGAAACGGCGGTGAGAAAATGGTGGTCGGCGTCGGGCGGGAGAGAAAGAAGAAGAAGAAGAAAAAGAAAAAGAAAGAAAAGGAAAGAAAAAGAAAAAGAAAAAGAAAGAAAAAGGAAAAGAAAGAGAAAAAAGAAAAAAGAAAAAAAATAAAAATAATTAAATATTAATAAATAATTAATAATAAAATAATAAATTTTAATAATTTAATAATAAATAAAATAATCAAATAATAATAAATAAATAATAAAATATTAGGGTAATAATAAACCCTAATTAAATAAATATACACACACAGGCTTTATTTAATAATTTAAAAATATGTATGAGTTCATGCAAACCCGTAAATACATTTAAAATAATTAATAATACATTGTTTACGTGGAAATTTCCCCGAAAATGAAAGTCCCGGGAAAAATTTTTACGTAAAACACTGTATATAAGACACAGTAATTAAAATAGGTTTAAAATACATATCAACTCATAAAAATATCGTATAATGCATAAAAATTATTGACACTGTATATCCCGGTACAGTGTAAAAATATTTAAAAAAAAAAAAAAAAAACACGGGATATTACAGTCTTCCCCCCTTACAAGAATTCATCCCCGAATTCTAAAAACAAGATTACAGAATCAGGAAGGAAAGAGATACGGGTAAGAAGCTCGCATCTCAGCTTCAGTCTCCCACGTATGCTCTTCAACTCTGTCGCTACGCCACAAAACCTTTGACCATCGGAATCTGCTTCGATCGCAACTGTCGAACTTGAAAATCTACGATCGCCACAGGTTCTTCCACAAACGTCAAATCTTCACTCACTTCCACACTGTCAGGTTGCAACACATGTGAAGGATCTGAGATATACTTCCTCAACATCGAGATATGAAATACTGGATGCACCTGTGACATACTCGGAGGCAAATCCAACCGATATGCAACAGTGCCAACTCTCTCCAGAATCTCAAACGGTCCAATATATCTCGGTGTTAACTTACCCTTCCTGCCAAATCTCATCACACCCTTCATCGGAGATACTTTCAGAAAAACGAAATCTCCAACCTGAAACTCCACATCTTTGCGCCTAGGATCCGCATAACTCTTCTGTCTGCTAACTGCGGTCTCTAATCTACGCTCGATCACGGCGACTTTCTCTGCAGCATCCTGAACCATCTCTGGTCCAGTCAAAGCTCTCTCACCAATCTCATCCCAACTCAACGGGGATCTACACTTCCTTCCATACAACGCCTCATATGGTGCCATGCCAATACTGCTATGGGTAGCCTGTTATTATATGCAAACTCAACAAGCGACAAATGATCATCCCAGCTACCTCTCAAATCCAAGACACACATCCTCAACATATCTTCCAGTGTCTGGATCGTCCTCTCAGACTGACCATCTGTCTGAGGATGAAAAGCAGTACTGAAATCCAACCTAGTGCCCATCGCTTCTTGCAACTTCTGCCAAAAACGAGAAGTAAACACCGAACCTCTGTCTGACACAATGGACACAGGTACTCCATGAAGGCATACAATATGCTTCACGTACAACTTCGCCAATCTAGCAACTGAATATGTGGCTTTCACTGGCAAGAAATGTGCAGACTTCGTCAATCTGTCTACAATCACCCAGATGGAATCGTATCCATCCTTCGAACGAGGTAAACCAACCACAAAATCCATAGCTATCCTTTCCCACTTCCACTCGGGAATAGGAAGAGGCTGAAGCTTCCCAGAAGGCTTCTGATGTTCGGCTTTCACTTGTTGACACGTCAAGCACTTAGCAACATAACCAGCAACATCCTTCTTCAATCCATCCCACCAGTATAGATCTCTGATACTGTGGTACATCTTAGTGACACCAGGATGAACGCTGTAGGCTGTAGAATGTGCTTCCTCTAAGATCTCTTCTTTCAAATCATCCACATCAGGAACACACAATCTACCACTGATCCACAACACACCATCATCATCGAGTGTGAAATCAGTGAACTTCCCTGCTCTGACATCCTCTGCAAGCTCTTCCAGAATAGGATCTCGGCTCTGAGCTGCTTTAATCCTATCCCTTAGCATAGATCGTACTTTAAACTGAGCTAACAGTCCACCTGATCTACTAATCTTCATCATCAGACCTTGATCCACCATCAGATGCAACTCTTGGATCAATGGTCTCCTCTCAACACCGATGTGAGCAAGACTACCTGAGGACTTCCTACTCAAGGCATCTGCTACCACATTAGCTTTACCCGGATGGTAAAGAATCTCACAATCATAATCCTTCAACAGTTCCAACCATCTTCTCTGCCTCAAATTCAAATCTCGCTGCTGGAAAATGTACTTAAGGCTCTTGTGATCAGTAAATATTTCACAAGTCACCCCGTACAAATAATGTCTCCAAATCTTCAAAGCAAAAATCACTGCAGCCATTCTCTAGATCATGTGTGGGATAGTTTCTGCTCATGCTTCTTCAACTGCCTCGAAGCATAGGCTATCACCCTTCATTCTGCATCAACACACAACCAAGACCAATTCTAGAGGCATCACAGTAAACTGTGAACTTATCCACACTATTAGGCAAAGCTTAATACTGGCACTGTGGTCAACTTCTCCTTCAACAATTGAAAACTATTCTCACAAGCTTCTGACCACTTGAATCTAACATTCTTTTGAGTCAAGCGAGTCATAGGGGCTGCAATCCTGGAAAAATCCTGCACAAACCGCCTATAATACCCGGCTAAAACCCAGAAAACTCTGAATCTCAGTAACTGAAGTAGGTCTAGGCCATTCAGATACTGCCTCAATCTTCTGTGGATCAACCTGAATACCTTCTTTAGACACTACGTGTCCAAGAAAAGAAACACTCTCCATCCAGAAATCACACTTCGAGAATTTAGCATAAAGCTGATGATCTCTCAGTGTCTGTAGTACAATCCTCAAATGATATACATGCTCTTCCATACTCCTCGAATATACCAGTATATCATCAATGAAGACTACCACAAACTGATCCACATACGGTCGGAATACTCTGTTCATCAGGTCCATAAAAGCTGCTGGTGCAATTAGTCAAACCAAAAGACATCACCAGAAACTCATAATGACCATATCGAGTGCGGAATGCTATCTTAGGAATATCGGATTCACTGATCCGCAGCTGATGATAACCCGACCTCAAGTCGACCTTAGAAAAGAACTGTTGCACCCTGGAGCTGATCAAATAAATCATCTATCCTCGGGAGAGGATACTTGTTCTTCACTGTCACCTTATTCAACTCTTTGTAGTCAATGCACAGTCTCAGGGTACCATCCTTCTTCTTCACAAACAAGACTGGTGCACCCCAAGGGGAAACACTAGGTCTAATGAAGCCTTTATCCAACAACTCTTGCAACTGCTCCTTCAACTCTCTCAACTCTGCAGGAGCCATACGATAGGGTGGCATAGATATAGGAGTAATACCTGGAACCACATCTATACAGAACTCAATCTCTCTATGAGGTGGTAAACCTGGCAACTCCTCGAGAAAAACATCAGGAAACTCACAAGCAACAGGAACATCTGTGAGTGACAACTTCTCCACTGACGTATCCCCTAACCAATGCCAAAAACCCCTGACAACCTTTCCTCAACAACTTCCTAGCTGAAATAACAGAAATAAGATTCTGAGGTGCTGAACTCCTGTCACCAACAAACTTAAATTCTACTTCACCAGGAATTCTGAAAATCACCTCCTTATTCCTGCAATCAACCACGGCATAATGCTGGGGATAACCAATCCATTCCCAAAATAACATCAAACTCCATCACATCCAACAAAATCAAATCAACGGGTAATTCTCTATCTCCCACGAGAACTGGACAACCAGAAAGAACAATATCGGCGTCCAAAGAATCGCTCAGAGGAGTGGCAACAGACAAGGGAAAAGCCATCCTCGAAGCTTGCCAACAAGATTTAGAAGCAAAAACAGGAGAAACAAACGAATGCGTGGCACCCGGATCAAACAAAACCAAAGCATCCAGGTAACAAACAGAAAGAATACCTGCCACGACTGCATTAGATGCCTGAGCATCCTGCTGAGTCAGATGAAAAAACTCTGGCCTGGCCTTGACCTCCCTGCTGACTGGTAGAAGCCTGGCCAACACCTCGGGTACCTCCTCTCGTACCTCTACCACGACTCTGCTGTGGAACAAACTGAGTAGAACTCTGATGCTGAGCTGGTGGTAACTGAAATGGCACGGGTGCTGCACTAGCAATCGACTGCTATGGGAATCGCAGAATCTGCTGCTACTGATATCCAGAATAAGGACACGATCTGGCAAAATGTCCTGTCTGCCCACATCTGAAACATGTCAATGGTGTCAGATAACACGGTCCCTGATGGACTCTACCATAAGTCTGACAAACACTGGCCGCTGATCCAAAACTACGACCACTGCTGCTGCTCGAAGCACCTGACCCAAATCTGAATGATCTACGCTGACCTCCACGACCATGTCTACTGCTCCTATGCACTCACTGCTGCTGTCTCTAACTCTGCTGAGTCGAACCTCGCTGCTGACTACTCGAACCAACATGAAAACTCGAATACGGAGTAGCCTGCAATCCACTCGACTGAACTCCCAACTGGTAATAATCAGGCATCGCTCCCTGCCTAACTAATCTCAGCTCAATCTCCTTAGCTAGCTCAATCACCGACTCGAGAGTAAGACCTGCTGTAGGCATACCAGCAAAAGCTGAACCCAAACCAGTAACATAGGTAGTAATAGCGAAATACTGATCTCGCATCAGATCCTCAGCATATCTACCCAGACGAAGGAACTCTCGGGTATACTCCTCTACTGATCGATCTCCACGAGAAATACTAGTCAAATGAAGACGATAGCTCAAACGAAGAGGCTCTGGACAAAATCTCCTCATGAATCGCTCTCGAAACTGAGCCCATGTCATCGTCATCATATAAGGCTGGATCATCTGAATGAACCAATCCAAGGCTGGTCCCTCGACAGACAACTCAACGATCATGATCCTCTGGTACTTGGTATGAGCAGTCCGAGTCCTAGTCTCAATCGCATGCAGAAAATCTAAAGGATTAGAAGTACCATCAAAAGCAATCATGCCAACTCTGGCATAGAACAAAGCTGCCTCAGGGTCAGACATACCCTGCTGATAGGCAGGCTGAACAGGCTGAACAACTGGAGGAACAGGAACATCAAACTCAGGCTCAACAGGCTCCTCGTCCTGTAACTCTCTCTGCCTACGGTGACCTACCGCTCCTCGAGGTCTACCCCTGCCACGACCTCTACGTCTAACTGACTGCTCAGGAGGTAAAACCTCGTCCTGAAAAGACTCATCATCCTCGGCCTCAACGACCGGTGGAGCGACACACGCTCACCTCCTCATTCTGAAAAGACAAACGGAAAGATTCAGACAAAACAGGCAACGGAGGAATAATGCTGAAAACTACAGCAAGGAATACTCATCAAGACATACTCGAACCTAATACACTGCAGTAGTCCAACAGAAAAAGCAACTTTAAAACTAGGGCCACAACTCACAAAACTAAGCCCTGACACAGAACTCCATTCTGATACGAACTTGGCTCTGATACCAACTTCGCTCTGATACCAACTTTGTCACGACCCAAAATAGGGGCCATGACCGGCGCTAGGGAACGGGAATTCTTTCGAATCCGGAACCCGTAGCAAGCCTAAAAAAAAGTAAAAGAAATATGCAATGATAACCATAAAAATATAATATGCAGCGGAAAATAAAAATCATTAATATTACAATATCATCCATAACAACTGGATTTAATTCAAAACTCATCACATCGCATATATAATCTCATAAATGTATAATCTTTATACAAATCCAGTTTTACTATAATACATCTCTTTAAAACAAATACTTTAATTCACAACTACTGCAGTGTCTAGATAAAATAAATAAGACTCAAGTATACAATTTACATAAAGAAGCCGGGGCGGAAGAAATCCGGCGTATTGACCTGCTACTGAGGTCTGAGGAAGTTGACTCTCCTGAAAAATAGTCAACGGAGGGGAGTCAGACCTCACTGAGTGAATTACTATAATATATATACATACACTCTAAGTGATAATGCATACAGTCAACAGTATATGAGTAATATGTATATATACAGGCAAGTTCATACAGATGCAGAAAAATCATTTTATATATTTTATCTGAAAAACCTCTTTTATGAAGGATCACATAGAACCCTAGAATATCGCAACCTCAGAAAAATAGTGTTAAACAACACTCTAGCCATACAGGCTCACTGATTCCAAATATATCCACTTAATCCATATGGACAGTAGACTGGCCCCGAGACACTAAGTCAACCGAGCTCCAGCAGTCTGACTGCCAGTGTGATTGGCCCCGAGACACTTGGTCAACCGAGCTCCAGCAATCACACCCACAAACCACATCTCACATATATCAATAATCATAATCAAATCGATATCCACAAATAGTCAGTAATAAAGCCTAAATACTATAGGCGTACCGGTACGTACTCGGTCCTAGTGCTGCCCACTAGGTAGCACGTTCTATTGATATCCTTCATTCTTAAATATAAAACATTCATTCACAAAAATAAATGATGCATGGATATGAATGAAATAGCAATATAAACCATATATATACCGAAAATATACCAAACATAAACCAGGTATATTTTGAGTATATATATGTCAAATAAATCCAATCAAATCATGAATTAAACTAAAAATATATTTAAAAACATTTTAAATATATTTTATTAATAAAACATGTATATAATTTATTATATACCAAAAATATACTTGAATATAAATCATGTTATTTATGCATATTCAGTCAAAATAAAACATGCATTTTCTAAATCATGCATCCTAAGCATATATATATAATATAGTAACTCACCTAATGCGCTCCACGAGACGGGTCCGACGGGCCTGGTCCACTAACCCTCGGTCTCGGCGCAACTAAACAAGAAATAATTAATCGACATCAGAATAACCCTAACAGAAATCCTAGAATTAAATATAGAGTATTCAACACAGAATCGGAAATTAGGGTTCGACTGGATATCACGTTTTACGAGAATTCTACCGGAAATTCGGCAGAACCTCCCCTGTAAAACGGACATCTCTCTACTCAAAAGAGTAGAGCCAACCCTGCAAAGAAAATACACTTCAAAAATAAACACCACAATCAATCACAACCCCTCGGTCGGACTCCAGACTACAATCTGTCGACCGGGGTCCACAAACACAGAATATATATTCCAGATATACCGAAAATATCCTTAAATCACAGAAATACATTTTATACGTAGAAATTACATAATTGACCTTGAAACACTATAAAAACCGATTAAAACTCATTTTATTAGAAAAACCGTATATTATATATATAATTGAAAATAATTCCCGAAAAATAGTTTTAATTAGTTAAAAATACTAAATAATTTGTAGAAATCATTTTTATACCTTAAATAATTATTAAAACCAATTAAATTACATTTTTAGACAATTTAGGGTAAAATTACCAAAATACCCCTATGTATATAAATATACTTAAATTACTTCAAAAATTCACCAAAAATCATACAATTATCCAAAATTAATTTTCTCAACATATTTATCAATAATATTAATAATTAAACTCAATTAACCAATTAAATTCAATTTAAAACACAATTAACTTAATTTTACAAAATCACATAAACTTCAATAATTAAAAATAAATACTTAGAAATTCATAAAAATTCCAAATAAATTTCTATAATTCATTTCAACACCTAATTCAACCATAAACTCCAATTTCATAATTTAAATAATTAATTTCCGAAAATTAGAAAATAATATTAAAATATTCAAAAATACCCAAAAATCCAAAAAATCTCCAAAAATTCTGTAAAAATTCATACATGAAGATTAAGCTACCAGGAACAACATTTGTGAAGGAATTTTCCATGAATCATCCAAATCGAAGCTCAAAAAAATCAAAAACCCAAAGAGGCCGAAATTTTCAAATCGAAACCTAAGCAATTCTAGACCATTTTAGCTCAAACCAAAGCTAGAATCACACTCACCGGAGCTCAAGGAGAAGATAGAGACCGGCGGTGTCAAAAACGGTGGCCGGAGGAGGGAGAAACGGCGGTGAGAAAATGGTGGTCGGCGTCGGGTGGGAGAGAAAGAAGAAGAAGAAGAAAAAGAAAAAGAAAGAAAAGGAAAGAAAAAGAAAAAGAAAAAGAAAGAAAAAGGAAAAGAAAGAGAAAAAAGAAAAAAGAAAAAAAATAAAAAAAATAAAAATGATTAAATATTAATAAATAATTAATAATAAAATAATAAATTTTAATAATTTAATAATAAATAAAATAATCAAATAATAATAAATAAATAATAAAATATTAGGGTAATAATAAACCCTAATTAAATAAATATACACACACAGGCTTTATTTAATAATTTAAAAATATGTATGAGTTCATGCAAACCCGTAAATACATTTAAAATAATTAATAATACATTGTTTACGTGGAAATTTCCCCGAAAATGAAAGTCCCCGGGAAAATTTTACGTAAAACACTGTATATAAGACACAGTAATTAAAATAGGTTTAAAATACATATCAACTCATAAAAATATCATATAATGCATAAAAATTATTGACACTGTATATCCCGGTACAGTGTAAAAATATTTAAAAAAAAAAAAAAAAAAAAACACGTGATATTACAAGAACCTCCCCTGTAAAATGAACATCTCTCTACTCAAAGAGTAGAGCCGGTCCTGCAAAGAAAACACACTTCAGAATAACACCAAATTCACAACCACAATCCCTCGGTCGGACTCCAAACTACAATTCACTGACCGAGGTTCACAATTCACATAATAATTATAACATACCGAAAATGCCCTTTTATAATAAAAATACATTTTATAATTCCAAATTACATAATTAACCCTAAAACTTATTAAAAATCGATAAAAACTCATTTATTTAGAAAAATCGTATATTATACATATAATTTGAAAATAATTTATGAAAAATAGTTTTAATTAGTTAAAAATACTAAATAATTTTTAGAAATCATTTTTGTACCCTAAATAACTATTAAAACCAATTTAATTACATTTTTAGCCAATTTAGTATAAAATTACCAAAATACCCCTATATATATATTTACTAAAATAAATCCAAAAATTCACCAAAAATAATATAATTACTCAAAATTAATTTTCTCAACATATAATTCAATAATATCAATAAATATACTCAATTTACCAATTTATTTCAATTAAACACATAATTAACCCTATTTTTCAAAATTACATAAACTTAATAAATTCCAAATAAATATATAAAAATTCACAAAAATTACAAATAAATTTCTATAATTCATTTTAACACCTATAATTACCATAAAACACAATTTCATAATTTAATTAATTAATTTTCGAAAAAAAGAAAATAATAATAAAATAATCAAAAATACCCAAAAATCAAAATAAGTTCCAAAAATTCTAAAAAAAATTATAGCATGTATATTGAGCTTACAAGATCAAATATTATGAAGGGATTTTTCATGAATCAATCAAATTGAAGCTCAAAAAAATTCAAAACCCTAAATGGCTGAAATGAAGAAATTAAAAAGGAAAATCTAGACCATTTTAAGTGAAACAAAACTTGGAATCACACTCATTGGAGCTCAAGGAGAAGATAGAGACTAGTGGCATCGAATTTGGTGGCCGGAATCACGTCGATAAGAGCTTGATCGATTTTCGGCTTCTTTGAGAAAAACTAGTCAAAACTCGCCGAAAAAGGGAGCTTCAGGCATCGGGAATGGCTAGCAAGGAAGGAGGAAGGGTAAGGGGCACAGTGACAGCAAGAAACAGAGGTCACAATGGCTGAAAATGATGAAAAACTTATCAGGAGGGAAGAAGATGAAGATAGTGGCAAAACTGTAAATAAAGTAAACTTCTGATTTTTGATAAATAATAATGTATATATGTATATATATATATATGTCCACCTTATATTATAATATTATATATATTCCCACACACAAATAATACTCACCACACAAATATTTTAATATATTTAATAATTTATACACTTAAAATTAATTAATTAATATTAAAACTAAATAATAAAAATTAAGGTAATTAATTAAATCCTAATTAATTTAAATAAATACACATATATACATTTTATTTTAGCACTTAAAAATTATGTATGAGTTCATGCAAATTTGTAAAACTAGTCAAAATAATTAATATTAAATTATTTACGTGTCAATTTCCCCGAAAATACAATTCCCTCGAAAATTTTACGTAAAGTACTTAAAATAATTAAAATTAGCTTTAAACAAACAACAAACTCATAAAATATCATAAATATATACAAAAATTATTAACACTGCATATCCCGATGCAGTATAAAAATCTTTAAAAACTTGGGATATTACATGAAATCAAGCTCAAATCCTTACCAAATCGAGTTTTCAAGCTAAAGGAAGCTTGGAATCGGCTTTTATGGATTTCTAGGAGCTCAACGGCACTAGAATCACTGGATTTGGTGACCGAAAATGCCTTGAATGGAGGAGACTTGATTTTCAGCTTCTTCGGGTTCTATAGCGACCACCAGCGCCGGAGCAGCTGGGGAAGGCGGTGGCACTCTAGGAGGCACACTGACGGCTTGTGACTGGAGTTGCAGAGTGAAGGGAGGGGGTGAGGGCGTCGGGAGATAGTGGTAGGGGATGAGGGCAATAATCGTAATTTCTTTAGGTTTATATATATATATACACATTAATATATCTTTATATTAAATATAATAACTTTATAATATACAAAAATAATACCCACCACACACTTATTTTATATACATATTTATATATACATATACACACACACATATATACAAATATATCACACAATAATAATTTAACACATACATAAAAAAAATAACCCTAATAATAATAATAATAATAATAATAATAATAATAATTATATATATATATATATATATATATATATATATATATATATATATATATATATATATATATATATATATATATATATATATATATATATATATATATATATATATATATATATATATATATATATATGCATTGTAATATCCCGAGTTTTTAAATAATTTTAAACTGCATCGGGATATGCAGTGTTAATAATTTTTATACACATTTATGATATTTTTATGAGTTGTTATTTATTAAAGCTAATTTTAATTATTTTATATTATTTTAAGTTTTTTACGTAAAATTTTCCCGGGAATGCTATTTTCAGGGAAATTAAAACGTAAATAATTTAATATTAATTATTTTAAATAGTTTTACGCATTTGTATGAGTTCATGCATTATTTTAATTGTTGTATTAAAATATATACATATACATGCATATATGTACATGCAAATATATACATATATTTAATAATTTATGGGTTTACTAATTATTTTAATTATGTATATATATATTATATAGTTGTCATTTTAATTGACTTATGTATATGTATATATATTAATTATTTTAGATCATGTGGTGTACAATTATTTGAAATATAATAATATATAATATTATAATGAAGGTTAAAATTATATATATATATATATATATATATATATAGTTTGTTAAATTTACAAAAATTGCCTTCACCCTTAACCTCACCTTCCCGATGTCCCTTTCCCCTCTCCCCACTGTGCAACGCCGGCCACCTACTGTCACTGCGCCTCCCAACGTCCCACCTCCTCACCAGCCAACTCCGCCACTTACAGATGTCCCTTCCTGTAATATCCCGTGTTTTTAAATATTTTAATACTGCATCGAGATATACAGTGTTAATAATTTTTGTATATATTTATGATGTTTTATGAGTTGCTATTTAATTAAAATTGATTTTTAATTATTTATTATTATTTTAAGTGCTTTACGTAAAATTTTCCCGGTACTTGCATTTTTGGGGAAATTGATACGTAAACTATTTATATTTAATTATTTTAAATGAATTTCCATAATTGCATGAACTCATACATATTTTTAAAATACTAAATAAAGCCTATGTGTGTATATATTTATTTAATTAGGGTTTAATTTATTACCCTAATATTTTATTATTTATTTATTTGGTTTATTGTTATTTTGTAATATCCCGTATTTTAAATATTTTTACACTGTACCGGGATATGAAGTGTTAATAATTTTTGTATATATTACGATATTTTTATGAGTTGATATGTATTTAAAACCTATTTTAATTATTGTGTATTATTTACAGTGCTTTACGTAAAATTTTCCCGGGACTTGCATTTTCGGGGAAATGTTCATGTAAATAATTTATTATTATTTATTTTAAATACATTTTCGGATTTGCATGAACTCATACGTATTTTTAAAATACTAAATAAAGCCTATGTGTACATATTTATTTAATTAGGGTTTAATTAATATTACCCTAATATTTTATTGATTGTTTATTTATTTTATTGTTATTTAATTATTTTTAATTAATATTAAATGTTGAAATATCAAATTTTATGTGTGTGGTGTATATTTAATGTGTGTAATTTAATATTATTTTATTATATAGTATAAAGTATATATATATACATATTATAAGTCAAAAGAATAAACTTTTGGAAAATTACCATTTTTGCCCCCCGACTATCTCCTTCTTCCCCGACCGTTTCCTTCGCCGTCTGGATGCCTGTCATGCCATTTTCTCTCCGTTGGTGTGCCATCCGGCATTCCACCACCTTCCTCAGCCTCTTTCGCCGCCTGTAGTAGCCGTTTCCGACGTCTGGAAGTGGATTTTGGCCGGAGAAGCTGAATTTCCTTCCACCGTCAATCACGACGATTCCGACCACCTTTTTCGACACTGCCAATCTATTTATTCTCCTTGAGCTCTGATGAGTGTGATTCTAGCTTTGGTTTGAGCTAAAATGGTCTAGATTTGCTTAGGTTTTGAATTTTCAATTTCGGCCATATTAGGGTTTTTGATTTTTTTGAGCTTTGAATTGATTGATTCATGGAAACTACCTTCACAAATGTTGATCCTAGTAGCTTAATATACATGTATGAATTTTTGTGGAATTTTTGGAGATTTTTTGGATTTTTGGGTATTTTTGAATATTTTAATATTATTTTCTAATTTTCGGAAATTAATTATTTAAATTATGAAATTGTGTTTTATGGTTAAATTAGGTGTTGAAATGAATTATAGGAATTTATTTGGAATTTTTATGAATTTCTAAGTATTTATTTTGAATTATTGAAGTTTATGTAAATTTGGGAAATTGGGGTTAATTGTGTTTTTAATTGAATTTAATTGGGTAATTGAGTTTAATTATTGATATTATTGATAAATATGTTGAGAAAATTAATTTTGGATAATTATACTATTTTTGGTGAATTTTTGAAGTAATTTTAGTATATTTATATATATATGGGTATTTTGGTAATTTTACCCTAAATTGGATAAAAATGTAATTTAATTGATTTTAATAGTTATTAAAGGTATAAAAATGATTTCTAAAAATTATTTAGTATTTTTAACTAATTAAAACTATTTTTCGTGAATTATTTTCAAATATATGTATAATATATGGTTTTTCTAATAAAATGAGTTTTTATCGGTTTTTATAGTGTTTTAAGGCTAATCATGTAATTTCTACCTATAAAATGTATTTCTATGTTATAAGGGTATTTTTGGTATTTTCTGAATTGTTCTGTGTTTGTGGACCTCAGTCGGTAGATTATAGTCTGGAGTCCGACCGAGGGGTTATGGTTGAGTGTTGAGCTCGTATTTCGAAGTGTATTTCCTTACAGGGTCGGCTCTACTCTTTTGAGTAGAGAGATGTCCGTTTTACAGGGGAGGTTCTACCGAATTTTCGATAGAATTCTCGTAAAACGTGATATACGGTCGAACCCTGATATCGATTCTGTGTTTAATACTCTAGATTGAATTCTAGGATTTTTGTTAGGTTTATTCTAATGTCAGTTGCGCCGAGACCGAGGGCTAGTGGACCAGGCCCGTCGGATCCATCTCATGGAGCGCACTAGGGTGAGTTACTATTTTATATATATATGCTTAGGATGCATGATTTAGAAATATACGTTTTATCTTAATTAAAAATGCATAAATAATGTGATTTTTATTTAAGTATATTTTAGTTTATTTTTGGTTTATTTTAAATTATATGCATGTTTTATTAATGAACTGTGTTTAAAATGTTTTTAAATATATTTCTACCTTAATTTATAAGTTGATTGGATTTATTTGACGTATATATACTCGAAATATACCTGGTTTACTTTTGGTATATTTCTAGTATATATATGGTTTATGTTAATATTTTATTGAACTTCATGCATCATTTATTTGTGAATGAATGTTTTATATTATTAATGATGAAGGATATCAATAGAATGCGCTACCTAGTGGGCAGCACTAGGACTGAGTACGTACCGGTATGCCTATAGTATTTAGGCTATATTACTAACCATTTGTGGATATTGATTTGATATGATTATTTGATATGTGAGATGTGGTTTATAGGTGTGATTACTGGAGATCGGTTGACCAAATGTCTCGGGGCCAATCACACTGGCAGTCAGACTGCTGGAGCTCGGTTGACTTAGTGTCTCAGGGCTAGTCTACTATCTAAATGGATTAAGTGGATACATTTGGATTAAGTGAGCCTGTATGGCTAGAGTGTTGTCTAACACTATTTTTGAGGTTGCGATATTCTAGGGTTCTATGTGATCCTTCATAAAAGATTATTTTCAATAAAATATATATAAAATGATTTTATTGCATCTGTGTGTAATTGCCTGTATATATACATACTATATATATACTGTTGATTGTATGCATTATCATTTAGTGTGTATGTATATATATTATAGTAATTCACTCAGTGAGGTCTGACTCCCCTCTGTTGACTATTTTTCAGGAGAGTCAACATCTCCAGACCTCAATAGCAGGCCTGTACGCCAGATTTCTTCCGCCCCGGCTTCCTTGTGTAAACTGCTTACTTGAGTCTTATTTTTATAATCTAGACACTGCAGTAGTTGTAAATTAAATTGGTGGGATTTTATGTATTTTATTTATGTGAGATATTGTATTATATTTGAAACTGGATTTGTATTAAAAGATTTATATATATGAGATGAGATTTGACTTAAATCCAGTTGGTGAAAATAATATTATGATATTTATGATTTTTATTTCCGCTGCATTTAATATTGTTATTATTACTATTGCATGCTTTATTTTATTTTTAGGCTTGCTACGGGTTCCAGATTCGAAAGAATTCCCATTCCCTAGCGCCGGTCATGGCCCCTGTTTTGGGTCATGACAAAGTTGGTATCAGAGCGGAGTTCTGTGTCAGGGCTTAGTTATGTGAGTTGTGGCCCTAGTTTTCAAGTTGTGTTTTCTGTTGAACTACTGCAGTGAATTAAGTTTGAGTATGTCTTGATAAGTATTCCTTGATTTAGTTTTCTACGTTATTCCTTTATTGTCTGTTTGTCTGAATCTTTTCATTTGTCTTTTTAGAATGAGGAGGCGAGCGCATGTCACTCCACTAGTCGTTGAGGCCGAGGATGATGAGTCTTGTCAGGATGAGGTTTTACCTCCTGAGCAGCCAGTTAGACATAGAGGTCGTGGCAGAGGTAGACCTTGAGGAGCGACAGGTCGCCGTAGGCAGAGAGAGTTACAGGACGAGGAGCCTGTTGAGCCTAAATTTGATGTTCCTGTTCCTCCAGTTGTTCAGCCTATTCAGCCTGCCTATCAGTAGGGTATGTCTGACCCTGAGGCAGCTTTGTTCTATGCCCGAGTTGGTAGGATTGCGTTTGACGGTACTTCCGATCCGTTAGATTTTCTGCATGCGATCGAGACTAGGACTCGGACTGCTCATACCGAGTACCAGCGGATCATGATCGTTGAATTGTCTGTTGAGGGACCAGCCTTAGACTGGTTTATTCAGATGATCCAGCCTTACATGATGACGATGACATGGGCTCAGTTTCGAGAGCGATTTTTAAGGAGATTCTGTCTAGAGCCTCTCCGTATGAGTTATCGTCTCCGTTTTACCAGTATTTCTCATGGGGATCGATCTGTAGAGGAGTATACCCGAGAGTTTCTTCATCTGGGTAGATATGCTGAGGATCTGATGCAAGATCAGTATTTTGCAGTCACTACATACGTTACTGGTTTAGGTTCTGCTTTTACTGGTATGCCTACAGCAGGCCTTACTCTGGAGTCTATGATTGAGTTAGCCAAGGAGATTGAGCTGAGGCTAGTTAGGCAGGGAGCGATGCATGATTACTACCAGTTGGGAGTTCAGTCGAGTGGATTGCAGACTACTCCGTATTCTGGTTTTCATGTTGGTTCGAGTAGTTAGCAGCGAGGTCTGACTCAGTAGAGTCAGAGATAGCAGCAGCGAGTGCATCGGAGCAGTAGACATGGCTGTGGAGGTCAGCGTAGATCATTCAGATTCGGGTCAGGTGCTTCGAGCAGCAGTAGTGGGCGCAGTTCTGGATCAGCTGCCAGCGTTTGTCAGACTTGTGGTAGAGTCCATCAGGGATCATGTTATCTGACACCACTGACATGCTTCAGATGCGGGCATATAGGGCATTTTGCCAGATCGTGTCCTTATTTTGGGTATCAGCAGTAGCAGATTTCGTGATTCCCACAGCAGTCGATTGCTAGTGCTGCACCAGTTCCATTTCAGTTACCTCCAGCCCAGCATCAGAGTTCGACTCAATTTGTTCCACAGCAGAGTCGTGGTAGAGGTACTAGAGGAGGTGCCAGAGGTGTTGGCCAGGCTTCTACCAGTCAGCAGGGGGGTCGAGGTCAGGCCAGAGTTTTCCATCTCACTCAGCTGGATGCTCAGGCATCTAATGCAGTTGTGGCAGGTATTGTTTTTGTTTATTACCTGGATGCATGGGTTTTGTTTGATCCGAGTGCCACGCATTCGTTCGTTTCTCCCATTTTTGCTTCCAAATCTTGTTGGCAAGCTTCAAGGATGGCTTTTCCTTTGTCTGTTGCCACTCCTCTAAGTGATTCTTTAGACACTGATATTATTCTTTCTGGTTGTCCAGTTCTCATGGGAGATAGAGAATTACCCGCTAATTTGATTCTGTTGAATGTGATGGAGTTTGATGTTATTTTGGGAATGGATTGGTTATCTTAGCACTATGCCGTGGTAGATTGTAGGAATAAAGAGGTGACGTTCAGAATTCCTGATGAAGAAGATTTTAAGTTTGTGGGTGATAGGAGTTCAGCACCTCAGAATCTTATTTCTGCTATTACGACTAGGAAGTTGTTGAGGAAAGGATGTTAGGGATATTTGGCATTGGTCAAGGATACTTCAGTGGAGAAGTTGTCGCTCACAAATGTTCCTGTTGCTTGTGAGTTTCCTGATGTTTTTCCTGAGGAGTTGTTAGGTTTACCACCTCATAGAGAGATTGAATTCTGTATAGATGTGGTTCCAGGTACTACTAATATATCTATGCCACCCTATAGAATGGCTCCTGCAGAGTTGAAAGAGTTGAAGGAGCAGTTGCAAGAGTTATTGGATAAAGGTTTCATTAGACTCAGTGTTTCTCCTTGGGTTGCACCAGTCCTGTTTGTGAAGAAGAAGGATGGTACCCTGAGACTGTGCATTGACTACAGAGAGTTGAATAAGGTGACAGTAAAGAACAAGTATCCTCTCCCGAGGATAGATGATTTGTTTGATCAGCTACAGGGTGCACAGTTCTTTTCTAAGGTTGACTTGAGGTCGGGTTATCATCAGCTGCGGATTAGTGAGGCCGATATTCCTAAGACAGCATTCCGCACGCGATATGGTCAGTATGAGTTTCTGGTGATGTCTTTTGGTTTGACTAATGCACCAGCAGCTTTTATGGACCTGATGAATAGGGTATTCAGACCATATGTGGATTAGTTTGTGGTAGTCTTCATTGATGATATACTGGTATATTCAAGGAGTATGGAGGAGCATGTATGTCACTTGAGGATTGTACTATAGACACTGAGAGATCATCAGCTTTATGCTAAATTCTCGAATTGTGATTTCTGGATGGAGAGTGTTTCTTTTCTTGGACACGTAGTGTCTAAAGAAGGTATTCAGGTTGATCCATAGAAGATTGAGGCAGTATC
The DNA here is from genome assembly GCA_947683625.1 of Mallotus nudiflorus. Classification (NCBI taxonomy): domain Eukaryota; kingdom Viridiplantae; phylum Streptophyta; class Magnoliopsida; order Malpighiales; family Euphorbiaceae; genus Mallotus; species Mallotus nudiflorus. The sequence goes on from CANTUR010000739.1 coordinate 141,403, forward strand.
TGAGTGGCCTAGACCGACTTCTGTTACAGAGATTCAAAGTTTTCTAGGTTTAGCCGGGTATTATAGGCGGTTTGTGTAGGATTTTTCCAGGATTGCAGCCCCTATGACTCACTTGACTCAGAAGAATGTTAGATTCGAGTGGTCAGAAGCTTATGAGAATAGTTTTCAATTGTTGAAGGAGAAGTTGACCACAGCGCCAGTATTAGCTTTGCCTAATAGTGTGGATAAGTTCACAGTTTACTGTGATGCCTCTAGAATTGGTCTTGGTTGTGTGCTGATACAGAATGGAAGGGTGATAGCCTATGGTTCGAGGCAGTTGAAGAAGCATGAACAGAACTATCCCACACATGATCTTGAGATGGCTGCAGTGATCTTTGCTTTGAAGATTTGGACACATTATCTGTACGGGGTGACTTGTGAGATATTTACTGATCACAAGAGCCTTAAGTACATTTTGCAGCAGCGAGATCTGAATTTGAGGCAGAGGAGATGGTTGGAATTATTGAAGGATTATGATTACGAGATTCTATATCATCCGGGTAAAGCTAATGTGGTAGCAGATGCCTTGAGTAGGAAGTCCTCAAGCAGTCTTGCTCACATCAGTGTTGAGAGGAGACCATTGACCCAGGAGTTGCATTTGTTGGTGGATCAAGGTCTGATAATGAAGATCAATAGATCAGGTGGACTGCTAGCTCAGTTTAAAGTATGATCTGTACTGAGGGATAGGATTAAAGCAACTCAAAGCCGAGATCCTATTCTGAAAGAGCTTGTAGAGAATGTCATAGCAGGGAAGTTCACTGATTTCACACTCGATGATGATGGTGTGTTATGGATTAGTGGTAGATTGTGTGTTCCTGATGTGGATGACTTGAGAGAGGAGATTTTGGAGGAAGCACACTCTACAGCCTACAGCATTCATTCGGGCATTACTAAGATGTACCACAGTATTAGAGATTTATACTGGTGGGACGGATTGAAGAAGGATGTCGCTGATTATGTTGCGAAGTGCTTGACGTGTCAACAAGTGAAAGCCGAACATCAGAAGCCTTCTGGGAAGCTTCAGCCTCTTCCTATTCCCGAGTGGAAGTGGGAAAGGATAGCTATGGATTTTATGGTCGGTTTACCTCGTTCGAGGGATGGATACGACTCCATCTGGGTGATCGTAGACAGGTTGACGAAGTCTGTACATTTCTTGCCTGTAAGAGTCACATATTCAATTGCTAGATTGGCGAAGTTGTACGTGAAGCATATTGTGTGCCTTCATGGAGTACCTGTGTCCATTGTTTCAGATAGCGGTTTAGTGTTTACTTCTCATTTTTGGTAGAAGTTACAGGAAGCGATGGGCACTAGGTTGGATTTCAGTATTGCTTTTCATCCTCAGACAGATGGTCAGTCTGAGAGGACGATCCAGACACTGGAAGATATGTTGAGGATGTGTGTCCTGGATTTGGGAGGTAGCTGGGATGATCATTTGCCACTCATTGAGTTTGCATATAATAACAGCTACCATAGTAGTATTGGTATGGCACCGTATAAGGCTTTGTATGGAAGGAAGTGTAGAACACCTTTGAGTTGGGATGAGATTGGTGAGAGAGCTTTGACTGGACCTGAGATGGTTCAGGATGCTGCAGAGAAAGTCACCGTGATTAAGCGAAGATTAGAGACCGCAGTTAGTAGGCAGAAGAGTTATGCGGATCCTAGGCGCAGAGATGTGGAGTTTCAGGTTGGAGATTTCATTTTTCTAAAAGTATCTCCGATGAAGGGTGTGATGAGATTTGGTAGGAAAGGTAAGTTAGCACCGAGATATATCTGACCGTTTGAGATTCTGGAGAGAGTTGGCACTATTGCATATCGGTTGGATTTGCCTCCGAGTATGTCGCAAGTGCATCCAGTATTTCATATCTCGATGTTGAGGAAGTATATCTCATACCCTTCACACGTGTTGTAGCCCGACAGTGTAGAAGTGAGTGAAGATTTGACGTATGTGGAAGAACCTATGGCGATCGTAGATTATCAAGTTTGACAGTTGCGTTCGAAATAGATTTCGATGGTCAAGGTTCTATGGCATAGCGACAGAGTTGAGGAGCATACGTGGGAGACTGAAGCTGAGAAGCGAGCTTCTTACCCGTATCTCTTTCCTTCTTGATCCTGTTTTCTAGAATTCAGGGACGAATTCTTGTAAGGGGGGAAGACTATAATATCCCGTATTTTAAATATTTTTACACTGTACCGGGATATGCAGTGTTAATAATTTTTGTATATATTACGATATTTTTATGAGTTGATATGTATTTAAAACCTATTTTAATTATTGTGTATTATTTATAGTGCTTTACGTAAAATTTTCCCGGGACTTGCATTTTCGGGGAAATTTTCATGTAAATAATTTATTATTATTTATTTTAAATACATTTTTGGATTTGCATGAACTCATACGTATTTTAAAAATACTAAATAAAGCCTATATGTACATATTTATTTAATTAGGGTTTAATTAATATTACCCTAATATTTTATTGATTGTTTATTTATTTTATTGTTATTTAATTATTTTTAATTAATATTAAATGTTGAAATATCAAATTTTATATGTGTGGTGTATATTTAATGTGTGTAATTTAATATTATTTTATTATATAGTATAAAGTATATATATATACATATTATAAGTCAAAAGAATAAACTTTTGGAAATTTACCATTTTTGCCCCCCGACTATCTCCTTCTTCCCCGACTGTTTCCTTCGCCGTCCGGATGCCTGTCATGTCGTTTTCTCACCGTTGGTGTGCCGTTCGGCGTGCCACCACCTTCCTCAGCCTCTTCCGCTGCCTGTAGTAGCCGTTTTCGGCGTCTGGAAGTGGATTTTGGCTGGAGAAGCCGAATTTCCTTCCACCGTCGATCACGATGATTCCGACCACCATTTTTGACACCACCGGCCTCTTTCTTCTCCTTGAGCTCTGGTGAGTGTGATTCTAGCTTTGGTTTGAGCTTAAATGGTCTAGATTTGCTTAGGTTTCGAATTATCAATTTCGGCCATATTAGGGTTTTCAATTTTTTTGAGCTTTGAATTGATTGATTCATGGAAACTCCCTTCACAAATGTTGATCCTAGTAGCTTAATCTACATGTATGAATTTTTGTGGAATTTTTGGATTTTTGGGTATTTTTGAATATTTTAATATTATTTTCTAATTTTCGGAAATTAATTATTTAAATTATGAAATTGTGTTTTATGGTTAAATTAGGTGTTAAAATGAATTATAGGAATTTATTTGGAATTTTTATGAATTTCTAAGTATTTATTTTGAATTATTGAAGTTTATGTAAATTTGGGAAATTAGGGTTAATTGTGTTTTTAATTGAATTTAATTGGGTAATTGAGTTTAATTATTGATATTATTGATAAATATGTTGAGAAAATTAATTTTGGATAATTATACTATTTTTGGTGAATTTTTGAAGTAATTTTAGTATATTTATATATATAGGGGTATTTTGGTAATTTTACCCTAAATTGGATAAAAATGTAATTTAATTGATTTTAATAGTTATTCAAGGTATAAAAATGATTTCTACAAATTATTTAGTATTTTTAACTACTTAAAACTATTTTTCGTGAATTATTTTCAAATATATGTATAATATACGATTTTTCTAATAAAATGAGTTTTTATCGGTTTTTACAGTGTTTTAAGGCTAATCATGTAATTTCTACCTATAAAATGTATTTCTATGTTATAAGGGTATTTTTGTTATTTTCTAAATTATTCTGTGTTTGTGGACCCCGGTCGGTAGATTGTAGTCTGGAGTCCGACCGAGGGGTTGTGGTTGAGTGTTGAGCTTGTATTTCGAAGTGTATTTCCTTGCAGGGTCGGCTCTACTCTTTTGAGTAGAGAGATGTCCATTTTACAAGGGAGGTTCTATCGAATTTTTGGTAGAATTCTCGTAAAACGTGATATCCGGTCGAACCCTGATATCGATTCTGTGTTTAATACTCTAAATCGAATTCTAGGATTTCTGTTAGGTTTATTCTAATGTCAATTATTTATTGCTTGTTTAGTTGCGCCGAGACCGAGGGCTAGTGGACCAGGCCCATCAGATCCATCTTGTGGAGCGCACTAGGGTGAGTTACTATTTTATATATATATGCTTAGGATGCATGATTTAGAAATATATGTTTTATCTTAATTAAAAATGCATAAATAATGTGATTTGTATTTAAGTATATTTTAGTTTATTTTTGGTTTAATTTAAATTATATGCATGTTTTATTAATGAACTGTGTTTAAAATGTTTTTAAATATATTTCTAGCTTAATTTATAAGTTGATTGGATTTATTTGACGTATATATACTCGAAATATACCTGGTTTACTTTTGGTATATTTCTAGTATATATATGGTTTATGTTGATATTTTATTGAACTTCATGCATCATCTATTTGTGAATGAATGTTTTATATTTATAATGATGAAGGATATCAATAGAACGTGCTACCTAGTGGGCAGCACTAGGACCGAGTACGTACTGGTACGCCTATAGTATTTAGGCTATATTACTAACCATTTGTAGATATTGATTTGATATGATTATTTGATATGTGAGATGTGGTTTGGAGGTGTGATTGCTGGAGCTCGGTTGACCAAGTGTCTCGGGGCCAATCACACTAGCAGTCAGACTGCTGGAGCTCGATTGACTTAGTGTCTCAGGGCCAGTCTACTATCTAAATGGATTAAGTGGATATATTTGGATTAAGTGAGCCTGTATGGCTAGAGTGTTGTCTAACACTGTTTTCGAGGTTGCGATATTCTAGGGTTCTATGTGATCCTTCATAAAAGATTATTTTCAATAAAATATATATAAAATGATTTTATTGCATCTGTGTGTAATTGCCTGTATATATACATACTATATATATACTGTTGATTGTATGCATTGTCATTTAGTGTGTATGTATATATATTATAGTAATTCACTTAGTGAGGTCTGACTCCCCTCTGTTGACTATTTTTCAAAAGAGTCAACATCTTCAGACCTCAGTAGCAGGCCTGTACGCCGGATTTCTTCCGCCTTGGCTTCCTTATGTAAACTGCTTACTTGAGTCTTATTTTTATAATCTAGACACTGCAGTAGTTGTAAATTAAATTGGTGGGATTTTATGTATTTTATTTATGTGAGATATTGTATTATATTTGAAACTGGATTTGTATTAAAAGATTTATATATGTGAGATGAGATTTGACTTAAATCCAGTTGGTGAAAATAATATTATGATATTTATGATTTTTATTTCCGCTGCATTTAATATTGTTATTATTACTATTGCATGCTTTATTTTATTTTTAGGCTTGCTACGGGTTCCGGATTCGAAAGAATTCCTATTCCTTAGCGCCGGTCATGGCCCCTGTTTTGGGTCGTGACATATTTAATTATTTTCATGTAGTATATAAATTATTAAAAAACTTAATTGTGTGGTGTGTGATTTTTCCATGTATTTTATTAATATACCATATTATAATATATATACATATATTTTTATATTATTTTTCTTTTTCTTTTTCTTTTTCTTTTCTTTTTCTTTTTCTTTCTTTCTTTTTCTTTTCTTTTCCTTTTGGTTTCTTCTTCTTCCTCGACAACTCACTCCCTCTCACCCTCGCCGTCCGATCACCGATCATCAGTGTGCCTTCCCCTGCGTGTCACCGTTCTCCTCCGCTACCTCGCCGTCCCAGCCATCTTCTTCGGTAACGACTTGCCCATTTCTGCCATTGTTGGTCGAAATCCAAGCTTCAACGTTTCTTCCACCTCCGGCCACCAAACTTCACATGTTCGGTGTCTTTGGACTCCTCTAGCATCGGTAATCTTGATTCTAGCTTTGGTTTGAGCTCAAATTCCCTTGAATTCCTTGTATTTCGATTTTTCTCATTTTGGCCGAATTAGGTTTTTTATTTTTTTTTGAATTTTTCTTGTTGATTCATGAAAAGTCCCTTAAAAAATGTTGATCCTAGTAGCTTAATCTTCATGTGTGAATTTTTGTAGAATTTTTGGAGATTATTTTGATTTTTGGGTATTTTTGAATATTTTAATATTATTTTCTAATTTTCAAAAATTAATTAATTAAATTATGAAATTGTGTTTTATGATAAATATAGGTGTTGAAATGAATTATAGAAATTTATTTGGAATTTTTATGAATTTTTATGTATTTATTTTGAATTATTTAGGTTTATGTAATTTTTGGAAAATAGGGTTAATTGTATTTTTAATTGAAATTAATTAGTTAATTGAGTTTAATTATTGATATTATTGATAAAAATGTTGAGAAAATTAATTTTGGATAATTATATTATTTTTGGTGAATTTTTGGAGTAATTTTAGTATATATATATATAGGGGTATTTTGGTAATTTTACCCTAAATTGACTAAAAAGGTAATTAAATTGGTTTTAATAGTTATTTAAGGTATAAAAATGATTTCTACAAATTATTTGGTATTTTTAATTAATTAAAACTATTTTTCGTGAATTATTTTCAATTATATATATATAATATGATTTTTCTAATAAAATGAGTTTTTATTAGTTTTTATTGTGTTTTAAGGCTAATTATGTAATTTCTAACTATAAAATGTATTTCTGTGTTATAAGGGTATTTTTGGTAATTCTGAAATTGTTCTGTGATTGTGGACCCCGGTCGGTAGACTATAGTTTGGAGTCCGACCGAGGGGTTGTGGATGAGTTGTTGTGCCTGTTTTTCGAAGTGTGTTTCTTTGCAGGATCGGCTCTACTCTTTGAGTAGAGAGATGTCTGTTTTACATGGGAGGTTCTACCGAAGTTTTGATAGAATTCTCGTAAAACGTGATGTCTGGTCGAACCCTAATTCTAATTCTATGTCTAATATTCTAAATCGAGTTTCTAGGATTTTTTGTTAGGTATATCCTGATGTCTGTTATTTATTATTTTTTTAGTTGCACCGAGACCGAGGGCTAGTGGACCAAGCCTGTCGGACCCATCTCGAGGAGCGCACTAAGTGTGAGTTACTATTTTATATATATATGCTTTAGGGTGCATGATTTAGAAATGTATGTTTTATTTTGATTAAATATGCATAAATAATTTGATTAGTATTTAAGTTTATTTTTAGTTTATTTTTGGTATATTTTCAATTATATGCATGTTTTGCTAATAAATTAAGTTTAAAATGTTTTTCAATATATGTCTAGTTTATTTTGTAATCTATATGGATTTCTTTGACGTATATATACTCGAATTATTCCTGGTTTACTTTTGGTATATTTCCAATATATATATGGTTTATATTGTTATTTTATTTAAATCTATGTATCATATATTTGTGAATGTATGTTTTATATTTATTAATGAAGGATATCAATAGAACGTGCTACCTAGTGGGCAGCACTAGGACCGAGTACGTACCGGTATGCTTATAGCATTTAAGCTATATTACTAACCATTTGTGGATATTGATTGAATTTGATTATCTGATGTGTGATATGATTTGGGAGTGTGATTACTGGAGCTCGGTTGACCAAGTGTCTCGGGGCCAATCACACTGACAGTCAGACTATTAGAGCTCGGTTGACATAGTGTCTCGGGGCCAGTCTACTGTCCAAATGGAATAAGTGAATATATTGGAATAAGTGAACCTGTGTGGCTAGAGTGTTGTCTAACACTGTTTGAGGTTGCGATATTATAGGGTTCTATTTGATCCTTCATAAACTGTGAATTTCAGTAAAAATATATAAAATGATTTTATTGCATCTGTGTGTATTTGCCTGTATATATATATATTAGATATATACTGTTGATTGTATGCATTGTCATTTAGTATGCATGTATATATATTATAGTAATTCACTCAGTGAGGTCTAACTCCCCTCTGTTGACTATTTTTCAGGAGAGTCATCATCTTCAGACCTCAGTAGTAGGCTTGTATGCCGGATTTCTTCCACCCCGGCTTCTTTATGTAAACTGCTTATCTGAGTCTTGAGTTTTATTTTTATGATCTAGACACTGCAGTAGTTGTAAATTAATTATGGGTTTTATGTATTATATTTGTGTGAGTTATGTATTTTGAGAATTTGAACTAGATTTGTATTAAAAGATTTATCTATATATGAGATATGGATATTATTTTGACATTTATGATTTTATTTCCGCTGCATTAAAAGTTGTTGTTATTACTATTGCATGTTTTATTTTATTTTTACGCTTGCTACAGGTTCTGGATTCGAAAGAATTCCCATTCCCTAGCACCGGTCATGGCCCCTGTTTTGGGTCGTGACAAAGTTGGTATCAGAGCGGAGTTCTGTGTCAGGGCTTAGTTGTGTGAGTCATGGCCCTAGTTTTTAGAGTTGTGAATTAGGTTCGAGTACGTCTTGATAAGTATTCCTTGCTTTAGTTTTTTGCGTTATTCCTTCGTTGTCTGTTTTGTCTGAATCTTTCCATTTGTGTTTTTAGAATGAGGAGGCGAGCGCATGTCGCTCCACCGGTTGTTGAGGCCGAGGATGATGAGTCTTTTCAGGATGAGGTTTTACCTCCTGAGCAGCCAATTAGACGTAGAGGTCGTGGCAGAGGTAGACCCCGAGGAGTGACAGGTCACCGTAGGCAGAGAGAGTTACAGGACGAGGAGCCTATAGAGCTTGAGTTTGATGTTCCTGTGCCTCCAGTTGTTCAGCCTGTTCAGCTTGCCTATCAGTAGGGTATGTCTGACCCTGAGGCAGCTTTGTTCTATGCCCGAGTTGGCAGGATTACGTTTGATGGGACTTCTTATTCATTAGATTTTCTATATGTGATCGAGACTCGGACTCGGACTGCTCACACTGAGTACCAGCGGATCATGATCGTCGAGTTGTCTATCGAGGGACCAGCTCTAGATTGGTTTATTCAGATGATTCAACCTTACATGATGACGATGACCTGGGCTCAGTTTCGAGAGCGATTTATGAGGAGATTCTATCCAGAGCCTCTCCGTATGAGCTATCATCTCTGATTGACCAGCATTTCTCATGGTGATCGATCTGTAGAGGAGTACACCCAAGAGTTTCTTCGACTGGGTAAATATGCAGAGGATCTGATGCGAGATCAGTATTTTGCAATCACTACATATGTCACCAGATTGGGTTTAGCATTTGCTGGTATGCCTACAGCAGGCCTTACTCTGGAGTCTGTGATTGAGTTGGCCAAGGAGATTGAGTTGAGGCTAGCTAAGCAGGGAGCGATGCCTGATTACTACCAGCTAGGAGTTCAGTCGAGTGGGTTGCAGGCTACTCCGTACTCTAGTTTTCATGTTGGTTCGAGTAGTCAGCAATGAGGTTCGACTTAGCAGAGTCAGAGATAGCAGCAGTGAGTGCATCGGAGCAGTAGACATGGCCATGGAGGTCAGTGTAGACCGTTCAGATTCGGGTCAGGTGCTTCGAGCAGTAGCAATGGTCATAGTTCTGGATCAGCTGCCAGTGTATGCCAAACCTGTGGTAAAGTCCATCAGGGACCGTGTTATCTGACACCACTGACATGCTTCAGATGCTGGCAGACAGGACATTTTACCAGATCGTGTCCTTACTCCAGGTATCAACAGCCACAGATTCCACGATTTTCATAGCAATCGATTGCTAGTGCTGCACCCGTGCCATTTCAGTTACCTCCAGCTCAGCATCATAGTTCTACTTAGCTTATTCCACAGCAGAGTCATGGTAGAGGTACTAGAGGAGGTGCCAGAGGTGTTAGCCAGGCTTCTACCAGTCAGCAGGGAGGTCGAGGACAGGCCAGAGTCTTCCATCTCACTCAGCAGGATGCTCAGGCATCTAATGCAGTCGTGGCAGGTATTGTTTCTATTTGTTACCTGGATGCGTTGGTTTTGTTTGATCCGGGTGCCACGCATTCATTTGTTTCTCCCATTTTTGCTTCCAAATCTTGTTGGCAAGCTTCGAGGATGGCTTTTCCTTTGTCTGTTGCCACTCCTCTGAGCGATTCCTTAGACACCGATATTGTTCTTTCTGGTTGTCCAGTTCTCGTGGGAGATAGAGAATTACCCGCTGATTTGATCTTGTTGGATGTGATGGAGTTTGATGTTATTCTGGGAATGGACTGGTTATCTCAGCACTATGTCGTGGTAGCATGTAGGAATAAAGAGGTGACTTTCAGAATTCCTGATGAAGAAGATTTTAAGTTTGTGGGTGATAGGAGTTCAGCACCTTAGAATCTTATTTCTGCTATTACGGCTAGGAAGTTGTTGAGGAAAGGTTGTCAGGGATATTTGGCATTGGTCAGGGATACTTCAGTGGAGAAGTTGTCACTCACAGATGTTCCTGTTGCTTGTGAGTTTCCTGATGTTTTTCCCGAGGAGTTGCCAGGTTTACCACCTCACAGAGAGATTGAATTCTGTATAGATATGGTTCCAGGTACTACTCCTATATCTATGCCACCCTATAGAATGGCTCCTGCAGAGTTGAAAGAGTTGAAAGAGCAGTTGCAAGAGTTGTTGGATAAGGGTTTTATTAGACCCAGTGTTTCTCCTTGGGGTGCACCAGTCCTGTTTGTGAAGAAAAAGGATGGTACCCTGAGACTGTGCATTGACTACAGAGAGCTGAATAAGGTGACAGTAAAGAACAAGTATCCTCTCCCGAGGATAGATGACTTGTTTGATCAGCTACAAGGTGCACAGTTCTTTTCCAAAATTGATTTGAGGTCGGGTTATCATCAACTGCGGATTAGTGAAGCCGATGTTCCTAAGACGGCATTCCTCACTAGATATGACCATTATGAGTTTTTGGTGATGTATTTTGGTTTGACTAATGCACCAGCAACTTTTATGGACCTGATGAATAGGGTATTCAGACCATATGTGGATCAGTTTGTGGTAGTCTTCATTGATGATATACTGGTTTATTCAAGGAGTATGGAGGAGCATGTATATCACTTGAGGATTGTACTACAGACACTGAGAGATCATCAGCTTTATGCTAAATTCTCGAAGTGTGATTTCTGGATGGAAAGTGTTTCTTTTCTTGGACACATGGTGTCTAAAAAGGGTATCCAGGTTGATCCATAGAAGATTGAAGTAGTGTCTGAATGGCCTAGACCGACTTCTGTCACTGAGATTCAGAGTTTTTTGGGTTTAGCCGGGTATTATAGGCGGTTTGTGCAGGATTTTTCCAGAATAGCAGCCCCTATGACTCGCTTGACTCAGAAGAATGTTAGATTCGAGTGGTCAGAAGCTTGTGAGAACAGTTTCTAGTTATTGAAGGAGAAATTGACCACAGCACCAGTGTTAGCTTTGCCTAATAGTGTGGACAAGTTTACAGTTTATTGTGATGCCTCTAGAGTTGGCCTTGGTTGTGTATTGATGCAAAATGGAAGGGTGATAGCCTATGCTTCAAGGCAGTTGAAGAAGCATGAGCAGAACTATCCTACGCATGACCTTGAAATGGCTGTAGTGATCTTTGCTCTGAAGATTTGGAGACATTATCTGTACGGGGTGACTTGTGAGATATTTACTGATCACAAGAGCCTTAAGTACATTTTCCAGCAGCGAGATCTAAATCTGAGGCAGAGAAGATGGTTAGAATTGTTGAAGGATTATAACTGTGAGATTCTATATCATCCGGGTAAAGCTAATGTGGTAGCAGATGCCTTGAGTAGAAAGTCCTCAGGCAGTCTTGCTCACATTGATGTTGAGAGGAGACTGTTGATCCATGAATTGCAGCTATTGGTGGATCAAGGTTTGATGATGAAGCTTAGTAGATCTGGTGGACTGCTAGCTAAATTTAAGGTGTGATTTGTACTGAGGGATAGGATTAAAGCAGCTCAGAGATGAGATCCTATTCTAGAAGAGCTTGTAGAGAATGTCAGAGCAGGGAAGTTCACTGATTTCACACTCGATGATGATGGTGTGTTGTGGATCAGTGGTAGATTGTGTGTTCCTGATGTGGATGATTTGAGAGAAGAAATCCTAGAGGAAGCACATTCTACAGCCTATAGCGTACATCCGGGTGTTACTAAGATGTACCACAGTATCAGAGATTTGTACTAGTGGGATGGATTAAAGAAGGATGTCGCTGATTATATTGCTAAGTGCCTGACATGTCAGCAAGTGAAAGCTGAGCATCAGAAGCCTTCTGGGAAGCTTCAGCCTCTTCCTATTCCCGAGTGGAAGTGGGAAAGGATAGCTATGGACTTTGTGGTTAGATTACCTCATTCTAAGGATGGATACGATTCCATATGGGTGATTGTAGACAGGTTGATGAAGTCTGCACATTTCTTACCTGTGAAAGCCACTTATTCTGTAGCTAGATTGGTGAAGCTGTATGTGAAGCATATTGTGTGCCTTCATGGAGTACCTGTGTCCATTGTATCAGATAGAGGTTCGGTGTTTACTTCTCATTTTTGGCAGAAGTTGCAGGAAGCGATGGGCACTAGGTTAGATTTCAGTATTGCTTTTCATCCTCAGACAGATGGTCAATTTGAGAGGACGATCCAAACATTGGAAGATATATTGAGAATGTGTGTCCTGGATTTGGGAGGTAGCTGGGATGATCATTTGCCACTCGTAGAGTTTACATATAATAACAGCTACCATAGCAGTATTGGCATGGCACCATATGAGACGTTATATGGAAGGAAGTGTAGATCCCCTTTGAGTTGGGATGAGATTGGTAAGAGAGCTTTGACTGGACCTGAGATGGTTCAGGATGCTACAGAGAAAGTCATCGTGATTAAGCGTAGATTAGAGACCGCAGTTAGCAGGAAGAAGAGCTACGTGGATCCTAGGCGCAGAGATGTGGAGTTTCAGGTCGGAGATTTTATTTTTCTAAAGGTATCTCTAATGAAGGGTGTGATGAGATTTGGCAAGAAGGGCAAGTTAGCACCGAGATATATTAGATCATTTGAGATTCTGGAGAGAGTTAGCACTGTTGCATATCGGTTGGATTTGCCTCCGAGTATGTCACAAGTGCATCCAGTATTTCATATCTCGATGCTGAGGAAGTATATCTCAGACCCTTCACACGTGTTGCAGCCCGACAGTGTAGAAGTGAGTGAAGATTTGATGTTTGTGGAAGAACCTGTGGCGATCGTTGATTATCAAGTCAGACAGTTACGTTCGAAGCAGATTCCGATGGTCAAGGTTCTGTGGCATAGTGACAGAGTTGAAGAGCATACGTGGGAGACTAAAGCTGAGATGCGAGCTTCTTACCCATATCTCTTCCTTTCTTGATCTTGTGATCATTTTCTTTCTCGAATTCGGGGACGAATTCTTGTAAGGGGGGAAGACTGTAATATCCCGTGTTTTTAAATATTTTAATACTACATCGAGATATGCAGTGTTAATAATTTTTGTATATATTTATGATATTTTATGAGTTGCTATTTAATTAAAATTGATTTTTAATTGTTTATTATTTTTTTAAGTGCTTTACGTAAAATTTTCCCGGGACTTGCATTTTCGGGGAAATTGATACGTAAACTATTTATATTTAATTATTTTAAATGAATTTCCATAATTGCATGAACTCATACATATTTTTAAAATACTAAATAAAGCCTATGTGTGTATATATTTATTTAGTTAGGGTTTAATTTATTACCCTAATATTTTATTATTTATTTATTTGGTTTATTGTTATTTAATTATTTTCATGTAGTATATAAATTATTAAAAAATTTAATTTTGTGGTGTGTGATTTTTCCAAGTATTTTATTAATATACCATATTATAATATATATACATATATTTTTATATTATTTTTCTTTTTCTTTTTCTTTTCTTTTCCCTTCGGTTTCTTCTTCTTCCCGACAACTCACTCCCTCTCACCCTCATCGTCCAATCACCGACCGTCAATGTGCCTTCCCCTGCGTGTCACCGTTCTCCTCCGTTGCCTCGCCATCCCAGCCGTCTTCTCCGGCAACGGCTTGCCCGTTTCTGCCAGTGTTGGCCGAAATCCAAGCTTCAACGTTTCTTCCTCCTCTGGCCACCAAACTTCACATTTTCAGTGTCTTTGGACTACTCTAGCAACGGTAATCTTGATTCTAGCTTTGGTTTGAGCTCAAATTCCCTTGAATTCCTTGTATTTCGATTTTTCTCATTTTGGTCGAATTAGGTTTTTTATTTTTTTTTTGAATTTTTCTTGTTGATTCATGAAAAGTCCCTTAACAAATGTTAATCCTAGTAGCTTAATCTTCATGTGTGAATTTTTGTAGAATTTTTGGAGATTATTTTGATTTTTGGGTATTTTTTAATATTTTAATATTATTTTTTAATTTTCGAAAATTAATTAATTAAATTATGAAATTTTTTTTATGATAAATATAGGTGTTGAAATGAATTATAGAAATTTATTTGGAATTTTTATGAATTTCTATGTATTTATTTTGAATTATTTAGGTTTATGTAATTTTTGGAAAATAGGGTTAATTGTATTTTTAATTGAAATTAATTAGTTAATTGAGTTTAATTATTGATATTATTGATAAAAATGTTGAGAAAATTAATTTTGGATAATTATATTATTTTTGGTGAATTTTTGGAGTAATTTTAGTATATATATATATATAGGGGTATTTTGGTAATTTTACCCTAAATTGACTAAAAATGTAATTAAATTGGTTTTAATAGTTATTTAACGTATAAAAATGATTTCTACAAATTATTTAGTATTTTTAATTAATTAAAACTATTTTTCGTGAATTATTTTCAATTATATATATAATATACGATTTTTCTAATAAAATGAGTTTTTATCAGTTTTTACTATGTTTTAAGGCTAATTATGTAATTTCTAATTATAAAATGTATTTTTGTGTTATAAGGGTATTTTTGGTAATTCTAAAATTATTTTGTGATTGTGGACCCCGGTCGATAGACTGTAGTTTGGAGTCCGACTGAGGGGTTATGGATGAGTTGTTGTGCCTGTTTTTCGAAGTGTGTTTCTTTGCAGGGTCGGCTCTACTCTTTGAGTAGAGAGATGTCCGTTTTACAGGGGAGGTTCTGGCAAATTTTTGATAGAATTCTCGTAAAACGTGATGTCCGGTCGAACCCTAATTCTAATTATGTGTCTAACATTCTAGATCGAGTTTCTAGGATTTTTTGTTAGGTATATCCTGATGTCTGTTATTTATTATTTTTTTAGTTGCACCGAGATCGAGGGCTAGTGGACCAGGCCCGTTGGACCCATCTCGAGGAGCGCACTAAGTGTGAGTTACTATTTTATATATATATATATGCTTTAGGGTGCATGATTTAGAAATGTATGTTTTATTTTGATTAAATATGCATAAATAATTTGATTAGTATTTAAGTTTATTTTTAGTTTATCTTTGGTTTATTTTCGGTATATTTTCAATTATATGCATGTTTTGCTAATAAATTAAGTTTAAAATGTTTTTCAATATATGTCTAGTTTATTTCATAATCTATATGGATTTCTTTGACGTATATATACTCGAATTATACCTGGTTTACTTTTGGTATATTTCCAGTATATATATGGTTTATATTGTTATTTTATTTAAATTCATGCATCACATATTTGTGAATGTATGTTTTATATTTATTAATGAAGGATATCAATAGAACGTGCTACCTAGTGGGCAACACTAGGACCGAGTACATACCGGTACGCTTATAGCATTTAAGCTATATTACTAACCATTTGTGGATATTGATTGAATTTGATTATCTGATGTGTGATATGATTTGGGAGTATGATTGCTAGTTCGGTTGACCAAGTGTCTCGGGGCCAATCACACTAACAGTCAGACTACTGGAGCTCGGTTGACATAGTGTCTCGGGGCCAGTCTACTGTCCAAATGGAATAAGTGAATATATTGGAATAAGTGAGCCTGTGTGGCTAGAGTGTTGTCTAACACTGTTTGAGGTTGCGATATTATAGGGTTCTATTTGATCCTTCATAAACTGTGAATTTCAGTAAAAATATATAAAATGATTTTATTGCATTTATGTGTATTTGCCTGTATATATACATATTAGATATATATTGTTGATTATATGCATTGTCATTTAGTATGCATGTATATATATTATAGTAATTCACTCAGTGAGGTCTGACTCCCCTCTGTTGACTATTTTTAAGGAGAGTCATCGTCTTCAGACCTCAGTAGCAGGCCTGTACGCCGGATTTCTTCCGCCCCGGCTTCTTTGTGTAAACTGCTTATCTGAGTCTTGAGTTTTATTTTTATGATCTAGACACTACAGTAGTTGTAAATTAATTATGGGTTTTATGTATTATATTTGTGTGAGTTATGTATTTTGAGAATTTGAACTGGATTTGTATTAAAAGATTTATCTATATATAAGATATAGATATTATTTTGACATTTATGATTTTATTTCCGTTGCATTAAAAGTTGTTGTTATCACTATTGCATGTTTTATGTTATTTTTAGGCTTGCTACGGGTTCCGGATTCGACAAAATTCCCGTTCCCTAGCGCCGGTCATGGCCCCTGTTTTGGGTCGTGACACTTCCGGCACCGGTGAGATGGATTTTTGTGTTTTGGCCGAAAGTTGGCCTCTTCTTCCTCCCTCATGTTTTCGGCCACTAAAACTTGTCATTCTGGTGCCGTTGAACTCCCCAGACACCATAGAAGACGATTCTAAGCTTCCTTTAAGCTTAAAACTCGATTTGGTAAGGTTTTTATCTAGTTTTCCAATTTCGGCCATTTAAAGTTCTTGAATTTTTTGAACTTCAATTTGATTGATTCAAGCAAACTCCCTTCACAAACTTTGATCTTAGTAGCTTAATCTACCCCTTTGAATTTTTGATTATTTTATTATTATTTTCTAATTTTCAAAAATTAATTAATTAAATTATGAAATTGTGTTTTATGGTAATTATAGGTGTTGAAATGCATTTTAGAAATTTTTTGGTAATTTTTGTGAATTTTATATATTTATTTGGAATTTATTAAGTTTATGTAATTTTGAAAAATTAGGTTAATTATGTGTTTAATTGAATTGATTGGTTAATTGAGTATATTTATTGATATTATTGAATTATATGTTGAGAAAATTAATTTTGAGTAATTATACTATTTTTGGTGAATTTTTTATTAATTTTAGTGAATTTATATATATAGGGGTATTTTGGTAATTTGATACTAAATTGGTTAAAAATGTAATTAAATTGGTTTTATTAGTTATTTAAGGTATAAAAATGATTTTTACAAATTATTTAGTATTTTTAACTAATTAAAACTATTTTTCATAAATTATTTTCAAATTATATATATAATATACGATTTTTCTAAATAAATGAGTTTTTATCGGTTTTAATGTGTTTTAGGGTTAATTATGTAAATTGGATTGATAAAATGTGTTTTTATTATAAAAGGGCATTTTTGGTATTTTTGTAATTATTCTGTGAATTGTGAACCTCGGTCTGTGAATTGTAGTTTGGAGTTCGACTGAGGGATTGTGGTTTTGAATTGAATTTGTTCGAAGTGTGTTTCTTTGCAAGACCGGCTCTAGAGAGATGTCCATTTTACAAGGGAGGTTCTGCCAAATTTTTAGTAGAATTCTCGTAAAATGTGATATCCGATCGAATTCTGATTCTAATTCTGTGTCTAGTATTCTAAATCGAGTTTCTAGAAATTTTGATAGAATTATTCTAATTTCCTATTATCATTTGTTTGTTTGGTTGCACCGAGACCGAGGCCTAGTGGACCAGGCCCATCATATCCGTCTCGAGGAGCGCAATAACAATGAGTTGTTATTTTATATATATATATATGTTTTAGGGTGCATGTTTTAGAAATGTATGGTTTATTTTGATAGAATATGCATAAATGATTTAATTAGTACTTAGGTTTATTTTTGGTATATTTTGATATATTTTAAATTACATGCATGTTTTATTAAACATTTATACTTAAAATGTTTTTAAATATATTTCTAGTTTATTTTACAATTATATTGGATTTATTTGACGTATATATACTCGAAATATACCTGGTTTACTTTTGGTATATTTCTAGTATATATATATGGTTTATGTTGCTATTCTATTGAAATTCATGCCTCATTTATTTATGAATGTATGTTTTATATATATTAATGAAGTATATCAATAGAACATGCTACTTAGTGAGCAGCACTAGGACCGAGTATGTACCGGTATACTAATAGCATTAAGGCTTCATTACTAACCATTAGTGGATATTGATCGGATTGATTTGATTTGATGTGTGATGTGATTTGGGAGTATGATTGCTGGAGCTCGGTTGACTTAGTGTCTCGGGGCTAATCACACTAACAGTCAGACTGTTGGAGCTCGATTGACTTTATGTCTCGGGGCTAGTCTGTTGTCCAAATGGAACAAGTGAATATATTTGGAATAAGTGAGCCTGTATGGCTAGAGTGTTATCTAACACAATTTGAGGTTGCGGTTTTTTTTCTGGGGTTTTATTTGATCCTTCATAAACAATGATTTTTCAGAAAATATAAAAAAATGACTTTGCTGCATCTGTGTGTAATTGCCTGTATATATATTTATTATATATACTATTGACTGTGTGCATTGCCATTTAGTTATGCATGCATATATATTATAACAATTCACTCAGTGAGGTCTAACTCCCCTTCGTTGACTATTTTTTAGGAGAGTCATCGTCTTCAGACCTCAGTAGCAGACCCATACGCTAGATTTCTTCCACCCCGGCTTCACTATGTAAACTATTTATCTGAGCCTTATTTTATAATCTAGACACTGTAGTAGTTGTAAAAAGTTGTGGAGTTTATGTATTATATTTGTGTGAGTTATGTATTTTAAAGATTTGAACTGGAATTTGTATTAAAAGTTTATTTATATATGAGATGAGTTGTTCGAATTAATTTCATTTGGTGGATTATCATTTCAATATTTATGATTTTATTTCCACTGCAAAATACTTTATTTATGTTATTATTATTATTATTATTGCAAATTTTATTTTATTTTAAGGCTTGCTACGGGTTCCAGATTCGAAAGAATTCCCATTCCCTAGTGCCGGTCATGGCCCCTATTTTAGGTTGTGACAAAGTTGGTATCAGAGTGGAGTTTTGTATCTGGGCTTTAGTTGAATGAGTTGTAGCCATAGTTTCAGTGTTGTGTTTTCTTTTGGAAACTACTGCAGTGAATTAGGTTCGAGTATGTCTTGATAAGTATTCCTTGCTTTAGTTTTCTATGTTATTCCTCTGTTGTTTATTTTGTCTGAATTGTTCTGTTTGTCTTTTCAGAATAAGGAGGCAAGCACGTGTCGCTCCATCGGTCGTTGAGGCTAAGGATGATGAGTCCTTTTAGGATAAGGTTTTACCTCTTGAGCTGTCAGTTAGACACAGAGATCGTGGCAGAGGTAGACCTCGAGGAGCGGCAGGTCACCGTAGACAGAGAGAGATATAGGATGAGGAGCCTGTAGAGCCTGAGTTCGAGATTGTTCCTGTACCTCCAGTTGTTCAGCTTGTTCAACTTGCTTATTAGCAAGGTATGTCTGACCCTGAGGCAGCTCTATTTTATGCCAGAGTTAGCATGATTGCCTTCCATGGGACTTCTGATCTGTTAGATTTTCTACATGCGATCGAGACTAGGACTCAGACTGCTCACACCGAGTACCAGCGGATTATAATAGTCGAGCTGTCTGTTGAGGGACCAACCTTGGACTGGTTTATTCAGATGATCCAGCCTTAAATGATGACGATGACCTGGGCTCATTTCTGAGAGCGGTTTATGAGGAGATTCTGCCCAGAGCCTCTCTGTATGATTTATCATCTCCGGTTGACCAGCATTTCTCGCAGTGATCGATCAGTAGAGGAGTACACTCGAGAGTTCCTTCGGCTGGGTAGATATGCAGAGGATCTGATGCGAGACCAGTATTTCACAGTCACTACCTATGTTACTGGATTGGGTTCAGCATTTGCTGGTATGCCTACAGCGAGCCTTACTCTGGAGTCTGTTATAGAGTTGGCCAAGGAGATTGAGCTGAGGCTAGTTAGGCAGGGAGTGATGCTTGATTATTACCAGCTGGGAGTTCAGTCGAGTGGATTGCAGGCTACTCCGTATTTGAGTTTTCTTGTTGGTTTGAGTAGTCAGCAGAGAGGTCTGACTCAACAGAGTCAAAGGTAGCAGCAGTGAGTGCATCAGAGCAGTAGACATGGCCGTGGAGGTCAGCGTAGGCCGTTCAAATTCAGGTCAGGTGCTTCGAGCAGCAGCAGTGGTCGCAGTTCCAGATCAACTGCCAGTGTATGCCAGACCTGTGGTAGAGTCCATCAGGGACCATGTTACCTAACACCACTGACATGTTTCAGATGCAAGTAGATAGGACATTATGCCAAATCGTGTCCTTATTCCAAGTATCAGCAGCTGCAGATTCCATGATTTCCACAGCAGTCGATTACTAGTGTTGCACCCGTACCATTTCAATTGCCTCTAGCCTAGCATTAGAGTTCTACTCAGCTTGTTCCATAGCAGGGTTGTGGTAGAGGTGCCAGAGGTGTTGGCCAGGCTTCCACCAGTCAGCAGGGAGGTCGAGGACAGGCCAGAGTTTTCCATCTCACTCAACAGGATGCTCAGGCATCTAATGCAGTCATAGCAGGTATTGTTTCTATCCGTTATCTGGATGCATGGGTTCTATTTGATCCGGGTGCTGCGCATTCGTTCGTTTCTCTTATTTTTGCTTCCAAGTCTTATTGGCAAGCTTTGAGGATGGCTTTTACTTTATCTGTTGCCACTCCTTTAAGTGATTCCTTGGACACTGATATTGTTCTTTCTGGTTGTCCAGTTCTTGTGGGAGATAGAGAATTATCTGCTGATATTATTCTTTCTGGTTGTCCAGTTCTCGTGGGAGATAGAGAATTATCTGCTGATTTAATTCTTTTGGATGTGATGGAGTTTGATGTTATTCTGGGTATGGATTGGTTATCTCAGCACTATGTCGTGGTGGATTGTCAGAATAAAGAGGTGACTTTCAGATTCCTAATGAAGAAGAATTTAAGTTTGTGGGTGATAGGAGTTCAGCACCTCAGAATCTTATTTCTACTATTACGGCTAGGAAGTTACTGAGGAAAGGTTGTCAGGGATATTTGACATTAGTCAGGGATACTTCAGGGAGAAGTTTTCACTCACAGATGTTCCTGTTGCCTGTGAGTTTCCTGATGTTTTTCTTGAGGAGTTGCCAAGTTTACCACCTCACAGAGAGATTGAGTTCTGTATCGATGTGGTTCCAGGTACTACCCCTATATCTATGCCACCCTACAGAATGGGTCCTGTAGAGTTGAAAGAGTTAAAGGAACAGTTGCAAGAGTTGTTGGATAAGGGTTTCATAAGACCCAGTGTTTCTCCTTAGGGTGCACCAGTCCTGTTTGTGAAGAAGAAGGATGGTACCTTAAGACTGTGAATTGACTACAAAGAGCTGAATAAGGTGACAGTGAAGAACAAGTATCCTCTCTTGAGGATAGATGACTTGTTTGATCGGCTATAGGGTGCATAGTTCTTTTCTAAGATTGATTTAAGGTTGGGTTATTATCAGCTACGGATTAGTGAAGTCGATGTTCCTAAAACGGCATTCCGCACTCAATATGACCATTATGGTTTGACTAATGCACCAGCAGCTTTTATGGACTTGATGAACATGGTATTCAAACCGTATATGGATCAGTTTGTGGTAGTCTTCATCGATGATATACTGGTTTATTTGAGGAGTATGGAGGAGCATGTATATCACTTGAGGACTATACTACAGACACTGAGAGATCATCACCTTTATGCTAAATTCTCGAAGTGTGATTTTTGGATGGAGAGTGTTTCTTTTCTTGGACACGTGGTGTCTAAAGAAGGTATCCAGGTTGATCCACAGAAGATTGAGGCAGTGTCTGAGTGGCCTAGACCTGACTTCTGTTACTGAGATTTGGAGTTTTCTGGGTTTAGCCGAGTATTATAGGCAGTTTGTGCGGGATTTTTCTAGAATTGTAGCCCCTATGACTCGCTTGACTCAAAAGAATGTTAGATTTGAGTGGTCAGAAGCTTGTGAGAATAGTTTTTAGTTGTTGAAGGAGAAATTGACCACAACTCCAGTGCTAGCTTTGCCTAATAGTGTGGATAAGTTCACAGTTTATTGTGATGCCTCTAGAGTTGGCCTTGGTTGTGTGTGATGTAAAATGGTAGGGTGATAGCCTATGTGTCGAGGCAGTTGAAGAAGCATAAGCAGAACTATCCTACACATGACCTTGAAATGGCTGCAGTGATCTTTGCTCTTAAGATTTGGAGACACTATCTGTACGGGGTGACTTGTGAGATTTTTACTAATCACAAGAGCCTTAAGTACATTTTCCAACAAAGAGATCTAAATATGAGGCAGAGGAGATGGTTAGAACTGTTGAAAGACTATGATTGTGAGATTTTATATCATCCAGGCAAGGCTAATGTAGTAGCAAATGCCTTGAGTAGAAAGTCCTTAGGTAGTCTTGCTCACATTAGTGTAGAGAGGAGACCGTTGATCCAAGAGTTACATCTGTTAGTGGATCAAGGTCTAATGATGAAGATTAGTAGGTCAGGTGGATTGCTAGCTCAATTTAAGGTGCAATCTGTATTGAGGGATAGGATTAAAGCAACTCAGAGCTGAGATCCTATTCTAGAAGAGCTTGCAGAGAATGCTCGAGCAGGGAAGTTCACTGATTTCACACTCGATGATGATGGTGTGTTATGGATCAGTGGTAGATTGTGTGTTCCTAATATGGATGATTTGAGAGAAGAGATTTTAGAGGAAGCACATTCTACAGCTTATAGCGTACATCCGGGTGTCACTAAGATGTACCATAGTATCAGAGATTTGTATTGGTGGGACGGACTGAAGAAGGATGTTGCTGAATATGTTGCTGAATATGTTGCTAAGTGCTTGATGTGTTAGCAAGTGAAAGCTGACCATCAGAAACCTTCTGGAAGCTTCAACCTCTTCCTATTCCCGAGTGGAAGTGGGAAAGGATAGCTATGGATTTTATGGTTGGTTTACCTCGTTCTAAGGATAGATATGATTCCATCTAGGTGATTGTAGATAGGTTGACCAAGTCTGCACATTTCTTGCCTATGAAAGCCACTTATTATGTAGCTAGATTGGCGAAGCTATATGTGAAGCATATTATGTGCCTTTATGAGTACCTGTGTCCATCGTGTCAGATAGAGGTTCAGTTTTTAGCTCTCATTTTTGGCAGAAGTTGCAGGAAGCGATGGGCACTAGGTTGGATTTCAGTACTGCTTTTCATCCTCAGACAGATGGTCAGTTTGAGAGGACGATCCAGACATTGGAAGATATGTTGAGGATGTGTGTTTTGGATTTGGGAGGTAGCTGGGATGATCATTTGCCACTCGTTGAGTTTGCATATAATAACAGCTACCATAGCAATATTGGAATGGCACCGTATGAGGCATTGTATGGAAGGAAATGTAGATCCCCTTTGAGTTGGGATGAGATTGGGGAGAGAGCTTTGACTGGACCTGAGATGGTTCAAGATGTTGTAGAGAAATTCGCCATGATTAAGTACATATTAGAGACTATAGTTAGCAGGCAGAAGAGCTATGCAGATCCTAGGCGCAGAGATATGGAGTTTTAGATTGGAGACTTTGTTTTTCTGAAGGTGTCTCCGATAAAGGGTGTTATGAGATTTGGCAGGAAGGGTAAGTTGGCACCGAGATATATCAGACCGTTCGAGATTCTGGAGAGAGTTGGCACTGTTGCATATCAGTTGGCTTTACCCTCGAGTATGTCACAGGTGCATCCGGTGCTTCATATCTCGATGCTAAGGAAGTAAATCTCAGACCCTTCACACGTGTTGCAGCCCGATAGTGGTAGAAGTGAACGAAGATTTAATGTTTGTGGAAGAACCTATGGCGATCATTGACTATCAAGTTCAACAGTTGCGATCAAAACAAATTTCGATGGTCAAGGTTCTTTGGCGTAGCAACAGAGTTGAGGAGCCTACGTGGGAGACTGAAGCTGAGATGCGAGCTTTTTACCCGTATCTCTTCCCTTATTGATCTTGTAATTTTCTTTTCTGGAATTTGGGAACGAATTCTTGTAAGGGGGAAAAACTGTAATATCCCGAGTTTTTAAATAATTTTAAACTACATCAGGATATGTAGTGTTAATAATTTTTATACACATTTATGATATTTTTATGAGTTGTTATTTATTAAAGCTAATTTTAATTATTTTATATTATTTTAAGTTCTTTACGTAAAATTTTCTCGTGAATGTATTTTTGGCGAAATTAAACGTAAATAATTTAATATTAATTATTTTAAATAGTTTTACGCATTTGCATGAGTTCATGCATTATTTTAATTGTCGTATTAAAATATATACATATACATGCACATATATACATATATTTAATAATTTTAGGTTTACTAATTATTTTAATTATGTATATATATATTATATATTTGTCATTTTAATTGACTTTTGTATATGTATATATATTAATTATTTTAGATCATGTGGTGTACAATTATTTGAAATATAATAATATATAATATTATAATTAAAGTTAAAGTTATATAATATATAGTTTGTTAAATTTACAAAAATTGCCTTCACCCCTAACCTCAACCTTCCCGACATCCCCTTCCCCTCTCCCTAATGCGCAACGCCAACCACCTATTATCACTACACCTCCTAGCATGCCACCTCCTCACCAGCTAGCTCCGCCGCCTACAGATGTCCCTTCCGGTTTGCCGGTGAGGTGGATTTTGGTGTTTTGGCCGAAAGTTGGCCTCTTCTTCCTCCCTCACGTTTTTGACCACCAAAACCTATCATTCCGGTGCCGTTGAACTCCCCAGACACCATAGAAGACAATTGTAAGCTTCCTTTAAGCTTAAAACTCGATTTGGTAAGGTTTTTGTCTAGTTTTCCATAGGTTTCTTGAATTTTTTGAACTTCAATTGGATTGATTCAAGCAAACTCCCTTCACAAACTTGATCTTAGTAGGCTTAATCTACCTCTATGAATTTTTGTGGAATTTTTGGAATTTATTTTGATTTTTGGGAATTTTTATTATTTTATTATTATTTTCTAATTTTCAAAAATTAATTAATTAAATTATGAAATTGTGTTTTATGGTAATTATAGGTGTTGAATGCATTTAGAAATTTATTGGTAATTTTTGTGAATTTTATATATTTATTTGGAATTTATTAAGTTTATGTAATTTTGAAAAATTAGGTTAATTATGTGTTTAGTTGAAATTAATTGATTAATTGAGTATATTTATTATTATTATTGAATTATATATTGAGAAAATTAATTTTGAGTAATTATACTATTTTTGGTGAATTTTTTATTAATTTTAGTGAATTTTTATATATAGGGGTATTTTGGTAATTTGACACTAAATTGGTTAAAAATGTAATTAAATTGGTTTTATTAGTTATTTAAGGTATAAAAATGATTTCTACAAATTATTTAGTATTTTTAACTAATTAAAACTATTTTTCGTAGATTATTTTTAAATTATATATATAATATACGATTTTTCTAAATAAATGAGTTTTTATTGGTTTTAATGTGTTTTAGGGTTAATTATGTAAATTGGATTGATAAAATGTGTTTTTATTATAAAAGGGGCATTTTTGGGATTTTTGTAATTGTTTTGTGAATTATGAACCTTGATCTGTGAATTATAGTTTGAAGTTCGACTGAGGGATTGTGGTTGTGAATTGAATTTGTTTGAAGTGTGTTTCTTTGCAGGACCAGTTTAAGTAGAGAGATGTCCATTTTATAGGGGAGGTTCTGCCAGATTTTTGATAGAATTCTCGTAAAATGTGATGTCCGGTCAAATTTAGATTATAATTCTGTGTCTAGTATTCTAAATCGAGTTTTTAGAAATTTCAATAGAATTATTCTGATTTCCTGTTATCATTTGTTTGTTTAGTTGCACTGAGACCGAGGCCTAGTGGACCAGGCCCGTCAGATCTGTCTCGAGAAGTGCAATAACAGTGAGTTGTTATTTTACATATATGTGTTTTAGGGTGCATGTTTTAGAAATGTATGGTTTATTTTAATAAAATATGCATAAATGATTTAATTAGTACTTAAGTTTATTTTTGGTTTATTTTGATATATTTTAAATTATATGCATGTTTTATTAAATATTTATACTTAAAATGTTTTTAAATATATTTCTAGTTTTTTTTACAATTATATTGGATTTATTTACGTATATATACTTGAAATATACCTGGTTTACTTTTTGGTATATTTCTAGTATATATATATGGTTTATGTTGCTATTCTATTAAAATCATGCCTCATTTATTTATGAATGAATGTTTTATATATATTAATGAAGGATATCAATAGAACGTGCTACCTAGTGAGCAGCACTAGGACCGAGTACGTACCGGTATGCTGATAGCATTTAGGCTTCATTACTAACCATTTATGGATATTGATCAGATTGATTTGATTTGATGTATGATGTGATTTGGGAGGTGTGATTGCTAGAGCTCGGTTGACTTAGTGTCTTGGAGCCAATCACATTGACAATCAAACTGTTGGAGCTCGGTTGACTTAGTGTCTCGAGGCTAGTTTACTGTCCAAATAGAACAAGTGAATATATTTGGAATAAGTGAGTCTGTATGGCTAGAGTGTTGTCTAACACTATTTGAGGTTGCGATTTTTTTCTAGGGTTCTATTTGATCCTTCATAAACAGTGATTTTTCAGAAAATATAAAAAAATGATTTTGCTGCATCTATGTGTAATTGCCTGTATATATATTTATTATATATACTATTGACTGTGTGCATTGCCATTTAGTTATGCATGTAATAACAATTCACTCACTGAGGTCTGACTCCCCTCCGTTGACTATTTTTCAGGAGAGTCATCACCTTCAGACCTCAGTAGCAGACCCATACGCCGGATTTCTTCCGCCCCGGCTTCACTATGTAAACTGCTTATCTGGGCCTTATTTTATAATCTAGACACTGCAATAGTTGTAAACAGTTGTGGAGTTTATGTATTATATTTGTGTGAGTTATGTATTTTAAAGATTTGAACTGGAATTTGTATTAAAAGTTTATTTATATATGAGATGAGTTGTTCGATTTAATTTCATTTGGTGGATTATTATTTCAATATTTATGATTTTATTTCTGTTGTAGAATACTTTATTTATGTTATTATTATTATTATTGCATGTTTTATTTTATCTTAAGGCTTGCTACGGGTTCCGGATTTGAAAGAATTCTCGTTCCCTAGCGCCGTTCATGGCCCCTGTTTTGGGTCGTGACATGCATGTATACGTGTATATTAATATTCAAAATTTTCAATTATGCATGAAACTATGCAATTTAAGAAAATGATCTAACGTTAATAGACAAATTATTATTTAGGTATTATTTTTCCAAAAATATAGGTTTCGGGAAAATTTTACGTAGAAAACTTAGAATAATTTAAAAATAACATTAATTATTAACACAATAATTAAATAGTCAAATATATATATATATTATATATATATATATATTAAAATTATTAATACTGCATATCCTGATACAATATAAAAATATTTAAAAACATCAGGTTATTACACTAGTATGGCTAGAGTGATTTCTATTGTTAATTGAGGTTGCAATCATTTAGGGTTCTATTTGATCCTTCAAAACTTTTTTTTTCAGTATCATGAAATAAAATGATTTTCAGCATCTGTATGATTTGCTTGCATATATATTTATTATTACATATGATTGATTGCATTTGACATATAGGAGATGCATGTATATATATTATAACAATTCACTAAGTGAGGTTTGACTCCCCTTAATTGATATTTTTACAAGAGAGTCTTCTTCTTCATACCTCAGCAGTAGGCCTATCCACTAGATTTCTTTTGCCTGGGCTCTATTATGTAAATCATTTACTTAGTTTTATATTATACTCTAGAAATTGTAGTAATTGTATTTGTATTGGTCGAGAGTTGTACTTAATGCTTGTATGTGATTTTAAATTCAGAGTTTTTCTCTGAAGATTTTATTAAGATATTTCATGTTATGATATGGAAGAGAATAATTTTATTACATAATTATTGAGATTTTAAATTTTGATGTATTTTTATTTATTTTATTTTATTTTATTTATTGAATGTTTTTATTTTTTTAAGGCTTGCTATGGATTCCGAATTCGAAAGAATTCTCGTTCCCTAACGCTAGTCATGGCCCCTGGTTTAGGTCATGACACTACCTCATAGAGATTGAATTCTATATCGATGTGGTTCCTGACATAGCCCCTATTTCGATGCAACCTTATAGAATGGCTCTTACAGAGTTGAAGGATTTAAAGGAATAATTGCAAGATTTATTAGACATTGAAGGATTTAAAGGAATAATTGCAAGATTTATTAGACAAGGGTTTTGTTAGACCTAGTGTTTCTCCTTGGGGTGCACCAGTCCTGTTTGTGAAAAAGAAGGATGGTACCTTGAGACTGTGCATAAACTATAAAGAGCTAAATAAGGTGACAGTGAAGAAAAAGTTTCCTCTTCCGAGGATAGATGATATGTTTGATCAATATGAGGGTGCACAATTCTAGTCTAAGATTGACTTGAGGTCGGGTTATCATCAGTTGCGGATCAGTGAATCCGATGTTCCTAAAACGGCATTCCGCACTCGATATGGCCACTTTGAGTTTTTAGTTATGTTGTTTGGCTTGACTAACGCATCAACAACTTTCATGGATATGATGAACATGGTATTCATACTAAATGTGGATTGGTTTGTAGTAGTCTTCATTTATGACATACTGGTATATTTGAAGAGTATGGAAAAGCATGTATATCACTTGAGGACTGTACTATAGACATTGAGAGAACATTAGCTTTATGCTAAATTCTTGAAGTGTGATTTCTGGTTGGAGAGTGTTGCATTCCTTGGACATGTGATGTCTAAAGAGGGTATCCAAGTTGATCCACAAAAGATTGAAGCAGTGTCTGAGTGGCCTAGACCGACTTCAGTTATGGAGATTCGAAGTTTTCTTAGTTTATCTGGGTATTATAGGAGGTTTGTATAGGATTTTTCCAGAATTACAGCTCTTAAGACTCGCTTAACTCAAAAGAATGTTAGGTTTGAGTGGTCAAAAGCTTGTGAGAATAGTTTCCAGTTGCTGAAGGAGAAGTTGACCACAGCTCCAATTTTAGCTTTGCCAAATGGAGTGGATAAGTTCACAGTGTATTGTAATGCCTCTAGAGTTGGCCTAGGTTGTGTGTTGATGTAGAATGGTAGGGTGATAGCTTATGCTTTAAGGTAGTTGAAGAAGCATGAACAGAACTATCCTACCACGACCTAGAGATGGCTGAAGTGATCTTTGCTCTCAAGATCTGGAGACATTATCTGTATGGGGTGACTTGTGAGATTTTCACTTATCACAAGAGCCTTAAGTACATTTTATAGCAGAGAGATCTGAATCTGAGGCAGAGGAGATGGTTGGAATTATTGAAAGACTATGACTGTGAGATTCTTTATCATCTAGGCAAGGCTAATGTGGGTAGCAGATGCCCTGAGTAGGAAGTCCTCAGGTAGTCTTGCTTATAATAGTATGGAAAGGAGATCGTTGATCTAAGAGTTGCGTCTGTTAGTGGATCAAGGTCTAATGATGAAGATTAGTAGGTCAGGTGGACTGTTAGATCAATTTAAGGTGCGATCTATATTGAGGGATAGGATTAAAGTAGCTCATAGCTGAGATCCTATTCTAGAAGAGCTTACAGAGAATGTTCGAGCAAGGAAGTTCACTAATTTCACACTTGATGATGAAAGTGTTTTGTGATTAGTGGTAGATTGTTTGTTCCTGATGTGGATGATTTGAGAGAAGAGATCCTTAAGGAAGCACATTCTACAGCTTATAGTGTAGCATCCAAGTGTCACTAAGATGTACCACAGTATCAGGGACTTGTACTGGTGGGATGGACTGAAGAAGGATGTCATTGATTTTGTTGCTAAGTGTTTGATGTGTTAGTAGCTGAAAGCTAAACATCAGAAGCTTTTTGGGAAGTTTCAGCCTCTTCTTATTCCTAAGTGGAAGTAGGAAAGGATTTCTATGGATTTTGTGGTTCATTTACCTTGTTCGAAGGATGGATACGATTCCATTTGGGTGATTGTGGATAGGTTGACTAAGTTTGCATATTTATTGCCTATAAAAGCCATTTATTCTGTAACTAGATTAATGAAGTTGTATGTGAAGCATATTGTATGCCTTCATGGAGTACCTGTGTCCATTACGTCTGATAGAGGTTCAGTGTTTACCTCTCATTTTTAAAAGAAGTTGCAAGAAGCGATGGGCACCAGGTTAGATTTCAGTACTGCTTTTCATCCTCAGACAGATGGTCAATCTGAGAGGATGATCTAGACACTGGAAGATATGTTGATGATGTGTGTTTTGGATCTAGGAGGTAGCTAGGATGATCATTTGCCACTTGTGGAGTCTGCTTATAATAACAACTACCATAGTAGTATTGGAATGGCACAATATGAGGCTTTGTATGGAAGGAAGTGTAGATCCCCTATGAGTTGGGATGAGATTTGGGGAGAGAACTTTAATTGGACCTGAGATGGTTCAGGATGTTGTAGAGAAGGTTGTTGTGATTAAGAGGAGATTAGAGACCGTAGTTAGTAGACAGAAGAGCTATGAAGATTCGAGATGCAGAGATGTGGAGTAACCAGGCAGGAGACTATATATTTTTGAAGGTGTCTCCGATGAAGGGTGTGTGTTGAGATTTGGTAGGAAGGGTAAGCTAGCACCAAGGTATATTGGACCGTTGAGATTCTAGAGAGAGTTGACACAGTTGCATATCGGTTGGCTTTGCCTCTAAATCTATCTCAAGTGCATCTGGTGTTCCATATCTCGATGCTGAGGAAGTATATTTTAGACCCTTCGCACGTGTTGCAGCCGACAATGTTGAAGTGAATGAAGACTTAACGTTCGAGGAAGAACCTATTGCGATCGTTGACTATCAAGTTTGATAGTTATGTTTGAAGCAAATTCCAATGATCAAGGTGTTGTGGCAAAGCAACAACATGGATGTCACGACCCAAAACAGGGGGCCATAACCGACACTAGGGAACATAAATTCTTTCAAATCCAGAACTTGTAGCAAGCCTAAAAAAAATAAAAGCAAGCAATATAATATAATGGATAAAATATTTGTACAGTGGAAATTTAATCTCAATTATAAAAATAATAATTCCTCAACTCATTTTAATAACATAAATTCCATCTCATATATAATAGAATCTTTCAGTATAAATTTTCAATTTAACATTCTAAAATTTTAAATCTCATACATGCATAAATATAAATATAGCTCATGACATATCAAAGTACAACCACTACTGCAGTGTCTAGAATACAAAATAAACTCAAGTAAGCAGTTTACACAATAAGGCTGGAGCAGAAGAAATCCGGTGAATAGGTCTACTGCTGAGGTCTGAAAATGAAGACTCTCCTGAAAAATATCAACAGAGGGGAGTCAGACCTCACTGAGTGAATTGTTATAATATATATACATGCATAACTAAATGTCAAATGTAGACACTCAATAGAATATATATATATAATAAATATATATACAGGCAAATACACACAGATACTGAAATCACTTTATATATAATACTGAAAAATATCAGTTTATGAAGGATCAAATAGAACCCTAATTGATCGTAACCTCAAATAATAATAGACAACACTCTAGCCATACAGGCTCACTTATTCCAAATAAATTCACTTATTCCATTTGGACAGTAGATTGGCCCCGAGACACTAAGTCAACCGAGCTCCAGCAGTCTGACTGTCAGTGTAATTGGCCCCGAGACACTTGGTCAATCGAGCTCCAGCAATCACATCTCATATCAATCAGATCAATCAACAAGTCATAATCCACTAGTAGGTTAGTGATTTAACATAGAATCTACTGTCATACCGATACGTACCCTGTCTTAGTGCTGCCCACTAGGAAGCACGTTCTATCGATGCCCTTCATTAAAATAAATCATACATTTGGAAAATAAATAATGCATGATATCAAATTAAATTGGCAATATAAACCATATATATACTAGAAATATATCAAAAATAAACTAAGTATATTTTGAGTATATATATGTCAGATAAATTCAGTTCAATTATAAAATAAACTAAAAATAAACCATGTATATATACTTAAAAACAATTTAGGTATAAATCAAGAGTAAAACATGCATTTATTTCAAAGTATACCAAATATATACCTAAAATATACTAATCATTTACTAAAGAAGTTTATGCATAATCATGCAATTAAAACATATATTTCTAAAACATGC
Source organism: Mallotus nudiflorus (assembly GCA_947683625.1). Lineage (NCBI taxonomy): Eukaryota > Viridiplantae > Streptophyta > Magnoliopsida > Malpighiales > Euphorbiaceae > Mallotus > Mallotus nudiflorus. Next base: position 173,745 of record CANTUR010000739.1, read on the forward strand.
AACCTAAATGCACACATATATAAAATAATAACTCACAGTTGTGTGCTCCAAAAGACGGGTCCGATGGGCCTAGTCCACTAGGCCTCGGTCTCGACACAACTAAACAATCAAATCACAATACAAAAATCAGAATGAATCTAACTTAACTTCTAGAGACTCGATCTAGAATTCAAGACATAGACAGAGAATAGGGATTTGACCAAATGACATGTTTTACGAGAATTGAATAGGGATTTGACCAAATGACATGTTTTACGAGAATTTTATCGAAAATTCGATAGAACCTCCTCTGTAAAACGGACATCTCTCTACTTAAAAAGTAGAGCTAGTCCTGCAAAGAAAAATACACTTCAAATATAGAATTCTCAAAATCCCTCGGTCGGACCTCAAACTGCAATTCCACCGACTGAGGTTCACCATTCACAAGAAAATACCATAAATACCAAAAATACCCTTTTTATACCAAAATATAGCAATTTACATGTTTAAACATTAAAAATAATTATTTACTTAACAATTACTTAAAAACCATAATATTAATATAATATTATTAAAAATCGATATTTCATGATAAATACACCATATTAATAGAAATTCGTTTTATAAGTCCAATTTACTCAATTAGCCCAAAAACATATTAAAAATTATTAAAAATCCATTTATTTACAAAAATAGTATATTATATATGATTTGGAAATAATTTTTTGAAAAATAGTTTTAATTAGTTAAAAATAGTAAATAATTTGAAAAAAATAATTTTTATTCTTCAAATAATTATTAAAATCAATTAAACTTAATATTCAACTAAAATTACTACCCAATTCCCAAAATACCTCTAATATATAAAAATTCACATAATATACTATAATTACTCAAAAATTCACTAAAAATTATATAATTACTCTAAAATTATTTTCTCAACATATAATTTAATAAAATCAACAATTATACTCAATTAACCAATTAATTTTAACAAAATACATATTTAACCTAAATTTCCAAAATTCACATAAACTAAATAAAATTGTATTAATTACACAAAAATCACAAAAATTATAAATTAAATTCTTTAATTATTTTCAACCACCATAAACCCTAAAATCAGAATTTTACAATTTATTTAATTAATTTATGAAAATTAGAAAATAATAATAAAATAATAAAAAATTCACAAAAATCAAAATAAATTCCAAAAATTCCATAAAAATTCAAGAGTGTAGATTGAGCTAGTAAAATTAACTTTTGTGAAGGAATTAAGCTTGAATCTTAAAGATGGAATTTTAAAAAAATAGAGAAACAAAAATGGCAGAAATGAACAAATCAATTACCACCAAAATCTAAGCCAAACCAAGTGAAACCAAGCTTGGAAACACACTCACCGGTGCTCAGGGCAGGGAAAGAGACCAGCGATGTCGAAATTGATGGCCGAAAATGCCTTGAACAGACGAGAGTTGATTCTCGGCTTCTACAGCAACAACCGGCGCTGGAGAGGGTGGAGGAGGGTGGCAAAGTAGCTGGGGAAGACGATGGCACTCCGGGAGGCACTCTAACAATAGGCGGCCAGACGATGAGGGGACAGGAGGGGTGAGTTTCGAGGGTGAGGGAAGGTAGGGGAAGATGAGTTCTTTATATATATATATGTATTAAAACTTATATTATATTAATATAATTTATATTATACTCACTTTAAACATACACCACACATTTATATTTGTCACGACCCAAAACAGGGGCCATGACCGGCGCTAGGGAACGGGAATTCTTTCGAATCCGGAACCCGTAGCAAGCCTAAAAAAAAAATAAATAAAACATGCCATAATAACAGTAACAATATAATATGCAGCGGAAAATAAAAATCATAATATCATAATATCATTTTTCATATCAACTGGATTTAATTCAAAACTCATCTCATCACATATATAAAATCTCTTTAATACAAATCCAGTTTCAATATAATACATCTCCTTTAAAATAAAATACACGAAATCCAATACTTTAATTCACAACTACTGCAGTGTCTAGATAAAATAAATGAGACTCAAGTAAACAGTTTACATAAAGAAGCCGGGGCGAAAGAAATTCGGCGTATCGACCTGCTACTGAGGTCTGAAGAAGTTGACTCTCCTGAAAAATAGTCAACGAAGGGGAGTCAGACCTCACTGAGTGAATTTGTCACGACCCAAAACAGGGGCCATGACCGGCGCTAGGGAACGGGAATTCTTTCGAATCCGGAACCCGTAGCAAGCCTAAAAATAAAAAATAAATCATGCAATAACAATAACCATATAATATATATATGTGCAGCGGAAAATAAAATCATAAATATCATAAATATTACAATATCATCCATCTCAACTGGATATAATTCAAAACTCATCACATCGCATATATAATCTCATAAATGTATAATCTTTATACAAATCCAGTTTTAACATAATACATCTCTTTAAAATAGAGTACATAAAATCCAATACTATAATTTACAGCTACTGCAGTGTCTAGATAAAATAAATAAGACTCAAATAGACAATTTACATAAAGAAGCCGGGGCGGAAGAAATCCGGCGTATCGACCTGCTACTGAGGTCTGAGGAAGTTGACTCTCCTGAAAAATAGTCAACGGAGGGGAGTCAGACCTCACTGAGTGAATTACTATAGTATATATACATACACTCTAAGTGATAATGCATACAGTCAACAGTATATGAATAATATGTATATATACAGGCAAGTTCATACAGATGCAGAAAAATCATTTTATATATTTTGTCTGAAAATCAACTTTTATGAAGGATCACATAGAACCCTAGAATATCGCAACCTCAGAAAAATAGTGTTAAACAACACTCTAGCCATACAGGCTCACTAATTCCAAATATATCCACTTAATCCATATGGACAGTAGACTGGCCCCGAGACACTAAGTCAACCGAGCTCCAGCAGTCTGACTGCCAGTGTGATTGGCCCCCGAGACACTTGGTCAACCGAGCTCCAGCAATCACACCCACAAACCACATCTCACACATCCAATAATCATAATCAAATCGATATCCACAAATAGTCAGTAATAAAGCCTAAATACTATAGGCGTACCGGTACGTACTCGGTCCTAGTGCTGCCCACTAGGTAGCACGTTCTATTGATATCCTTCAGTAATAAATAATAAAACATTCATTCACAAATACATGATGCATGAATTTAAATAAATCAACAATATAAACCATATATATACTGGAAATATACCAAACATAAACCAGGTATATTTTGAGTATATATACGTCAAATAAATTCAATCAAATCATGAATTAAACTAAAAATATATTTAAAAACATTTTAAAATATATTTTATTAATAAAACATGTATATAATTTATTATATACCAAAAATATACCAAAAATATACTTGAATATAAATCATGTTATTTATGCATATTTAGTCAAAATAAAACATGCATTTTCTAAATCATGCATCCTAAGCATATATATATAATATAGTAACTCACCTAATGCGCTCCACGAGACGGGTCCGACGGGCCTGGTCCACTAACCCTCGGTCTCGGCGCAACTAAACAAGAAATAATTACTCGACATCAGAATAACCCTAACAGAAATCCTAGAATTCAATCTAGAGTATTAAATACAGAATCGAAAATTAGGGTTCGACTGGATATCACGTTTTACGAGAATTCTACCGGAAATTCGGCAGAACCTCCCCTGTAAAACAGACATCTCTCTACTCAAAAGAGTAGAGCCGACCCTGCAAAGAAAATACACTTCAAAAATAACACCATAAACAATCACAACCCCTCGGTCGGACTCCAGACTACAATCTGTCGACCGGGGTCCACAAACACAGAATATATATTCCAATATACCAAAAATATCCTTAAATCATAAAAATACATTTCATACGTAGAAATTACATAATAAATCTTGAAACACTGTAAAAATCGATTAAAACTCATTTTATTAGAAAAACCGTATATTATATATATAATTGAAATAATTCCCGGAAAATAGTTTTAATTAGTTAAAAATACTAAATAATTTGTAGAAATCATTTTTATACCTTAAATAAATATTAAACCAATTAAATTACATTTTTAGCCAATTTAGGGTAAAATTACCAAAATACCCCTATATATATATATATACCTAAATTACTTCAAAAATTCACCAAAAATCATACAATTATCCAAAATTAATTTTCTCAACATATTTATCAATAATATCAATAATTAAACTCAATTAACCAATTAAATTCAAATAAAAACACAATTAACTTAATTTTACAAAATCACATAAACTTCAATAATTAAAAATAAATACTTAGAAATTCATAAAAATTCCAAATAAATTCCTATAATTCATTTCAACACCTAATTCAACCATAAACTCCAATTTCATAATTTAAATAATTAATTTCCGAAAATTCGAAAATAATATTAAAATATTCAAAAATACCCAAAAATCCAAACAACCTCCAAAAATTCTACAAAAATTCATACATGAAGATTAAGCTACCAGGAACAACATTTGTGAAGGAAGTTTCCATGAATCATCCAAATTGAAGCTCAAAAAAATCGAAAACCAAAAGTGGCCGAAATATTCAACTCAAAACCTAAGCAATTCTAGACCATTTTAGCTCAAACAAAAGCTAGAATAACACTCACCGGAGCTCAAGGAGAAGATAGAGACCGGCGGTGTCGAAAACGGTGGCCGGAGGAGGGAGAAACGACGGTGGCAAAATGTAGTGGTCCGGCGGCACCCACGGGAGAAGAAAGAAGAAGAAGAAGAAAAAGAAAAAGAAAGAAAAGGAAAGAGAAAAGAAAAGAAAAAGAAAGAAAAAGAAAAAGAAAAAGAAAAAAAAGAAAAAAGAAAAAAAATAATAAATTTTAATAATTTAATAATAAATAAAATAATCAAATAATAATAAATAAATAATAAAATATTAGGGTAATAATAAACCCTAATTAAATATACACACACAGGCTTTATTTAATAATTTAAAAATATGTATGAGTTCATGCAAACCCGTAAATACATTTAAAATAATTAATAATACATTGTTTACGTGAAAATTTCCCCGAAAATGAAAGTCCCGGGAAAATTTTACGTAAAATACTGAAAATAATAGACAGTAATTAAAATAGGTTTAAAATACATATTAATTCATAAAAACATCGTATAATGCATAAAAATTATTGACACTGTATATCCCGGTACAGTGTAAAAATTATTTTTAAAATTACGGGATATTACAGAATTACTATAATATATATACATACACACTAAGTGATAATGCATACAGTCAATAGTATATAATATATATATATATATACAGGCAATTACACACAGATGCAGTAAAATCATTTTTATATACTTTATCTGAAAATCACAGTTTATGAAGGATCACATAGAACCCTAGAATATCGCAACCTCAAAAAGTAGTGTTAAACAACACTCTGGCCATACAGGCTCACTTATCCAAATATATCCACTTAATCCATTTAGACAGTAGACTGGCCCCGAGACACTAAGTCAACCGAGCTCCAGCAGTCTGACTGCCAGTGTGATTGGCCCCGAGACACTTGGTCAACCGAGCTCCAGCAATCACACCCACAAACCACATCTCACATATCAATAATCATAATCAAATCAATATCCACAAATAATTTAGTATTATAGCCTAAAGCTATAGGCGTACCGGTACGTACTCGGTCCTAGTGCTGCCCACTAGGTAGCACGTTCTATTGATATCCTTCATCATTAATAATATAAATCATTCATTCACAAAAATAAATGATGCATGAATTTAAATGAAATAACAATATAAACCATATATATACCGAAAATTATACCAAACGTAAACCAGGTATATTTCGAGTATATATACGTCAAATAAATCCAGTCAAATCATAAATTAAACTAAAAATATATTTAAAAACATTTTAAATATATTTTATTAATAAAACATGTATATAATTTATTATATACCAAAAATAAACCAAAAATATACTTAAATACAAATCATAATATTTATGCATTTTAATTAAAGTAAAACATATATTTCTAAATCATGCATCCTAAGCATGTATACATAGTACAGTAACTCACCTAGTGCGCTCCACGAGACAGGTCCGACGGGCCTGGTCCACTAGCCCTCGGTCTCGGTGCAACTAAACAAGAAATAAGTAATCGACATCAGAATAACCCTAACAGAAATCCTAGAATTCAATCTAGAGTATTAAACACAGAATCGGAATTTAGGATTCAACTGAACATCACGTTTTACGAGAATTCTATCGAAAATCCGACAGAACCTCCCCTGTAAAACGGACATCTCTCTACTCAAAAGAGTAGAGCCGACCCTGCAAAGAAAATACACTTCGAAAAACGAGCTCAACACAATCAAAATCCCACGGTCGGACTCCAAACTACAGTCCACCGACCGGGGTCCACAAACACAGAATGATTCCAGATATACCAAAAATATCCTTATATCACAGAAATACATAATTAACCTTTAAACATATTAAAAACCGATAAAAACTCATTTTATTTGAAAAATCGTATAATATATATATAATTGAAAATAATTCACGAAAAATAGTTTTAATTAGCTAAAAAATACCAAATAATTTGTAGAAATCATTTTTATACCTTAAATAACTATTAAAACCGATTAAATTACATTTTTAGCCAATTTAGGGTAAAATTACCAAAATACCCCTATATATATATATACTTAAATTACTTCAAAAAATTCACCAAAAATCATACAATTATAAAAAAATTAATTTTCTCAACATATTTATCAATAATATCAATATTTAAACTCAATTAACCAATTAAATTCAAATTAAAACACATTTAACCTAATTTTTCCAAAATCACATAAACTTCAATAATTCAAAATAAATACTTAGAAATTCATAAAATTCCAAATAAATTCCTATAATTCATTTCATCACCTAATTCAACCATAAACTCCAATTTCATAATTTAAATAATTAATTCCGAAAATTAGAAAATAATATTAAAATATTCAAAAATCCAAAAAATCTCCAAAAATTCTACAAAAATTCATACATGTAGATTGAACTACTAGGAACAACATTTGTGAAGGAAGTTTTCATGAATCAATCAATTCGAAGCTCAAAAAAATCAAAAACCCTAATAGGCCGAAATAGAAAAATCAAAACCTAAGCAAATCTAGACCAATTCAGCTCAAACCAAAGCTAGAATCACACTCACCGGAGCTCAAGGAGAAGAAAGAGACCGGCGGTGTCAAAAATGGTGGCCGGAGGAGGGAGAAACGGCGAAGGGAAGATTTCGGCCAAAAGAGGAAGAAATCAAGCTGCCGGCGCCGGGGAAAGGGGCTGGAGGCGGCGGAGGACGGCTGGGAACGACGGTGGCAAGCCGGGAGGCACACCGACGGTAGGTGGCCGGAGTTGTAGACGGTGAGGGATGGTGGTCGGGCGTCGGGCGCGGGAGAGAAGGGAAGAAGAAAAAGAAAAAGAAAAAGAAAGAAAAATGAAAGAAAAAGAAAAAGAAAAAGAAAGAAAAAGGAAAAAAAAAAGAAAAAATAAAATAAATTAAAATAATTAAATATTAATAAATAAATAATAATAAAATAATAAATTTTAATAATTTAATAATAAATAAAATAATTAAATAATAATAAATAAATAATAAAATATTAGGGTAATAATAAACCCTAATTAAATAAATATACACACACAGGCTTTATTTACTAATTTAAAAATATGCATGAGTTCATGCAAGTCCGTAAATACATTTAAAATAATTAATAATGCATTGTTTACGTGAAAATTTCCCCGAAAATGCAAGTCCCGGGAAAATTTTACGTAAAACACTGAAAATAATATACAGTAATTAAAATAGGTTTAAAATACATATTAACTCGTAAAAATATCATATAATGTACAGAAATTATTAACACTGCATATCCCGGTACAGTGTAAAAATATCTTTAAAAACACGGATATTACAGTCTTCCCCCCTTACAAGAATTCGTCCCCGAATTCCAGAAAACAAGATCAAGAAGGAAAGAGATACGGGTAAGAAGCTCGCATCTCAGCTTCAGTCTCCCACGTATGTTCTTCAACTCTATCGCTGCGCCACAGAACCTTGACCATCGGAATCTGCTTCGATCGCAACTGTCGAACTTGATAATCAACGATCGCCACAGGTTCTTCCACAATGTCAAATCTTCACTCACTTCCACACTGTCGGGCTGCAACACGTGTGAAGGGTCTGAGATATACTTCCTCAACATCGAGATATGAAATACTGGATGCACTTGTGACATACTCGGAGGCAAATCCAACCTATATGCAACAGTGCCAATTCTCTCCAGAATCTCAAACGGTCCAATGTATCTCGGTGCTAACTTACCCTTCCTGCCAAATCTCATCACACCCTTCATCGGAGATACTTTCAGAAAAACAAAATCTCCAACCTGAAACTCCACATCTCTGCGCCTAGGATCCGCATAACTCTTCTGTCTGCTAACTGCGGTCTCTAATCTTCGCTTGATCACGGTGACTTTCTCTGCAGCATCCTGAACCATCTCTGGTCCAGTCAAAGCTCTCTCACCAATCTCATCCCAACTCAACGGGGATCTACACTTCCTTCCGTACAACGCCTCGTATGGTGCCATACCAATACTGCTATGGTAGCTGTTATTATATGCAAACTCAACAAGCGACAAATGATCATCCCAACTACCTCCCAAATCCAAGACACACATCCTCAACATATCTTCCAGTGTCTGGATCGTCCTCTCAGACTGGCCATCTGTCTGAGGATGAAAAGCAGTACTAAAATCCAACCTAGTGCCCATCGCTTCCTGCAACTTCTGCCAAAAATGAGAAGTAAACACCGAACCTCTATCTGACACAATGGACACAGGTACTCCATGAAGGCACATAATATGCTTCACATATAACTTCGCCAATCTAGCAAACTGAATATGTGGCTTTCACAGGCAAGAAATGTGCAGACTTCGTCAATCTGTCTACAATCACCCAGATGGAATCGTATCCATCCTTCGAACGAGGTAAACCGACCACAAAATCCATAGCTATCCTTTCCCACTTCCACTCGGGAATAGGAAGAGGCTGAAGCTTCCCAGAAGGCTTCTGATGTTCGGCTTTCACTTGCTGACACGTCAAACACTTAGCAACATAATCAGCGACATCCTTTTTCATTCCATCCCACCAGTATAGATCTCTGATACTGTGGTACATCTTAGTAACACCCGGATGAACGTTGTAGGCTGTAGAATGTGCTTCCTCTAGGATCTCTTCTCTCAAATCATCCACATCAGGAACACATAATCTACCACTGATCCACAACACACCATCATCATCGAGTGTGAAATCAGTGAACTTCCCTGCTCGAACATTCTCTGCAAGCTCTTCCAGAATAGGATCTCGGCTCTGAGCTGCTTTAATCCTATCCCTCAGTACATATCGTACTTTAAACTGAGCTAACAGTCCACCTGATCTACTAATCTTCATCATCAGACCTTGATCCACCAACAAATGCAACTCTTGGATCAATGGTCTCCTCTCAACACCAATGTGAGCAAGACTACCTGAGGACTTCCTACTCAAGGCATCTGCTACCACATTAGCTTTACCCGGATGGTAAATAATCTCGCAATCATAATCCTTCAACAATTCCAACCATCTTCTCTGCCTCAAATTCAAATCTCTCTGCTGAAAAATGTACTTAAGGCTCTTGTGATCAGTAAATATCTCACAAGTCACCCCGTACAAATAATGTCTCCAAATCTTCAAAGAAAAGATCACTGTGGCCATCTCAAGATCATATGTAGGATAGTTCTGCTCATGCTTCTTCAACTGCCTCGAAGCATAGGCTATCACCCTTCCATTCTGCATCAACACACAACCAAGACCAATTCTAGAGGCATCACAGTAAACTGTGAACTTATCCACACTATTAGGCAAAGCTAATACTGGCGCTGTGGTCAACTTCTCCTTCAACAACTGAAAACTATTCTCACAAGCTTCTAACCACTCGAATCTAACATTCTTCTGAGTCAAGCGAGTCATAGGGGCTGCTATCCTGGAAAAATCCTGCACAAACCGCCTATAATACCTGGCTAAACCCAGAAAACTCCGAATCTCCGTAACCGAAGTAGGTCTAGGCCATTCAGACACTGCCTCAACCTTCTGTGGATCAACCTGAATACCTTCTTTAGACACTACGTGTCCAAGAAAAGAAACACTCTCCATCCAAAAATCACACTTCGAGAATTTAGCATAAAGCTGATGATCTCTCAATATCTGTAGTACAATCCTCAAATGATATACATGCTCTTCCATACTCCTTGAATATACTAGTATATCATCAATGAAGACTACTACAAACTGATCCACATACGGTCTGAATACTCTGTTCATCAGATCCATAAAAGCTGTTGGTGCATTAGTCAAACCAAAAGACATCACCAGAAACTCATAATGGCCATATCTAGTGCGGAATGCTGTCTTAGGAATATCAGCTTCACTGATCCGCAGCTGATGATAACCTGACCTCAAGTCAACCTTAGAAAAGAATTGTGCACCCTGGAGCTGATCAAACAAATCATCTATCCTCGGGAGAGGATACTTGTTCTTCACTGTCACCTTATTAAGCTCTCTGTAGTCAATGCACAGTCTCAGGGTACCATCCTTCTTCTTCACAAACAAGACTGGTGCACCCCAAGGGGAAACACTAGGCCTGATAAAACCCTTATCCAATAACTCTTGCAATTGCTCCTTCAACTCTCTCAACTCTGCAGGAGCCATACGATAGGGTGGCATAGATATAGGAGTAGTACCTGGAACCACATCAATACAGAACTCAATCTCTCTATGAGGTGGTAAACTTGGCAACTCCTCGGGAAAAACATCAGGAAACTCACAAGCAACAAGAACATCTGTGAGTGACAACTTCTCCACTGACGTATCCCTAACTAATGCCAAATATCCCTGGCATCCCTTCTTCAACAACTTCCTAGCCGTAATAACAGAAATAAGATTCTGAGGTGCTGAACTCCTATCACCAACAAACTTAAAATCTTCTTCACCAGGAATTCTAAAAGTCACCTCCTTATTCCTGCAATCTACCATGGCGAAGTGCTAAGACAACCAATCCATTCCCAGAATAACATCAAACTCCATCACATCCAACAAAATCAAATCAGCGGGTAATTCTCTATCTCCCACGAGAACTGGACAACGAGAAAGAACAATATCGGTGTCCAAGGAATCGCTCAGAGGAGTGGCAACAGATAAAGGAAAAGCCATCCTCGAAGCTTGCCAACAAGATTTAGAAGCAAAAATAGGAGAAACAAACGAATGCGTGGCACCCGGATCAAACAAAACCCATGCATCCAGGTAACAAACAGAAACAATACCTGCCACGACTGCATTAGATACCTGAGCATCCTGCTGAGTCAGATGGAAGACTCTCGCCTGGCCTCGACCTCCCTGCTGACTGGTAGAAGCCTGGCCAACACCTCTGGCACCTCCTCTAGTACCTCTACCACGACTCTGCTGTGGAACAAACTAAGTGGAACTCTGATGCTGGGCTGGTGGTAACTGAAATGGCACGGGTGCTGCACTAGCAATCGACTGCTGTGGGAATCGCGGAATCTGCTGCTGCTGATACCCAGAATAAGGACACGATCTGGCAAAATGTCCTGTCTGCCCGCATCTGAAGCATGTCAGCGGTGTCAGATAACACGGTCCCTGATGGACTCTACCACAAGTCTGACAAACACTGGCAGCTGATCCAGAACTACGACCACTACTGCTGCTCGAAGCACCTGACCCGAATCTGAACGATCTACGCTGACCTCCACGGCCATGTCTACTGCTCCGATGCACTCGCTGCTGCTGTCTCTGACTCTGCTGAGTCGAACCTCGCTGCTGACTACTCGAACCAACATGAAAACTCGAATATGGAGTAGCCTGCAATCCACTCGACTGAACTCCCAACTGGTAATAATCAGGCATCGCTCCCTGTCTAACTAACCTCAGCTCAATCTCCTTAGCTAGTTCGATCACAGACTCCAGAGTAAGACCTGCTGTAGGCATACCAGCAAAAGCAGAACCCAAACCAGTAACATATGTAGTAACAGCGAAATACTGATCTCGCATAAGATCTTCAGCATATCTACCCAAACGAAGAAACTCTCGGGTATACTCCTCTACAGATCGATCTCCACGAGAAATACTGGTCAATCGAAGACGATAACTCAAACGAAGAGGCTCTGGACAAAATCTCCTCATGAATCGCTCTCGAAACTGAGCCCAGGTCATCGTCATCATGTAGGGCTGGATCATCTGAATGAACCAATCCAAGGCTGGTCCCTCAACAGACAACTCAACGATCATGATCCTCTGGTACTCGGTATGAGCAGTCCGAGTCCTCGTCTCAATCGCATGCAGAAAATCTAAAGGATCAGAAGTACCGTCAAACGCAATCCTGCCAACTCGGGCATAGAACAAAGCTGCCTCAGGGTCAAACTTACCCTGCTGATAGGCAGGCTGAATAGGCTGAACAACTGGAGGAACAGGAACATCAAACTCAGGCTCAACAGGCTCCTCGTCCTGTAACTCTCTCTGCCTACGGCGACCTGCCGCTCCTCGAGGTCTACCTCTGCGACGACCTCTACGCCTAACTGGCGGCTCAGGAGGTAAAACCTCGTCCTGAAAAGACTCATCATCCTCGGCCTCAACGACCGGTGGAGCGACACGCGCTCGCCTCCTCATACTGAAAAGACAAACGAAAAGATTCAGACAAAATAGATAATGAAGGAATAACGCTGAAAACTACAGCAAGGAATACTCATCAAGACATACTCGAACCTAATACACTGCAGTAGTCCAACAGAAAACACAACTTTAAAACTAGGGCCACAACTCACATAACTAAGCCCTGACACAGAACTCCGCTCTGATACCAACTTTGTCACGACCCAAAATAGGGGCCATGACCGGCGCTAGGGAATGGGAATTCTTTCGAATCCGGAACTCGTAGCAAGCCTAAAAAAAATAAAATAAAACATGCCATAATAACAGTAACAATATAATATGCAGCGAAAAATAAAAATCATAATATCATAATATCATTTTCATATCAACTGGATTTAATTCAAACTCATCTCATCACATATATAAAATCTCTTTAATACAAATCCAGTTTCAATATAATACATCTCCTTTAAAATAAAATACACGAAATCCAATACTTTAATTCACAACTACTGCAGTGTCTAGATAAAATAAATGAGACTCAAGTAGACAGTTTACATAAAGAAGCCGCGGCGGAAGAAATCGGCGTATCGACCTGCTACTGAGGTCTGAAGAAGTTGACTCTCCTGAAAAATAGTCAACGGAGGGGAGTCAGACCTCACTGAGTGAAATTACTATAATATATATACATACACACTAAGTGATAATGCATACAGTCAACAGTATATATAATATATATATATACAGGCAATTACACACAGATGCAGTAAAATCATTTTTATATACTTTATCTGAAAATCACAGTTTATGAAGGATCACATAGAACCCTAGAATATCGCAACCTCAAAAAGTAGTGTTAAACAACACTCTGGCCATACAGGCTCACTTATCCAAATATATCCACTTAATCCATTTAGACAGTAGACTGGCCCCGAGACACTAAGTCAACCGAGCTCCAGTAGTCTGACTGCCAGTGTGATTAGCCCCGAGACACTTGGTCAACCGAGCTCCAGCAATCACACCCACAAACCACATCTCACATATCAATAATCATAATCAAATCAATATCCACAAATAATTTAGTATTATAGCCTAAAGCTATAGGCGTACCGGTACGTACTCGGTCCTAGTGCTGCCCACTAGGTAGCACGTTCTATTGATATCCTTCATCATTAATAATATAAATCATTCATTCACAAAAATAAATGATGCATGAATTTAAATGAAATAACAATATAAACCATATATATACCGGAAATATACCAAACGTAAACCAGGTATATTTCGAGTATATATACGTCAAATAAATCCAGTCAAATCATAAATTAAACTAAAAATATATTTAAAAACATTTTAAATATATTTTATTAATAAAACATGTATATAATTTATTATATACCAAAAATAAACCAAAAATATACTTAAATACAAATCATAATATTTATGCATTTTAATTAAAGTAAAACATATATTTCTAAATCATGCATCCTAAGCATGTATACATAGTACAGTAACTCACCTAGTGCGCTCCACGAGATAGGTCCGACGGGCCTGGTCCAACTAGCCCTCGGTCTCGGCGCAACTAAACAAGAAATAAGTAATCGACATCAGAATAACCCTAACAGAAATCCTAGAATTCAATCTAGAGTATTAAACACAGAATCGGAATTTAGGGTTCGACTGAACATCACGTTTTACGAGAATTCTACCGAAAATCCGGCAGAACCTCCCCTGTAAAACGGACATCTCTCTACTCAAAAGAGTAGAGCCGACCCTGCAAAGAAAATACACTTCGAAAAACGAGCTCAACACAATCAAAATCCCACGGTCGGACTCCAAACTACAGTCCACCGACCGGGGTCCACAAACACAGAGTGATTCCAGATATACCAAAAATATCCTTATATCACAGAAATACATAATTAACCTTTAAACATATTAAAAACCGATAAAAACTCATTTTATTTGAAAAATCGTATAATATATATATAATTGAAAATAATTCACGAAAAATAGTTTTAATTAGCTAAAAATACCAAATAATTTGTAGAAATCATTTTTATACCTTAAATAACTATTAAAACCGATTAAATTACATTTTTAGCCAATTTAGGGTAAAATTACCAAAATACCCCTATATATATATATATACTTAAATTACTTCAAAAATTCACCAAAAATCATACAATTATAAAAAATTAATTTTCTCAACATATTTATCAACAATATCAATATTTAAACTCAATTAACCAATTAAATTCAAATTAAACACATTTAACCTAATTTTTCCAAAATCACATAAACTTCAATAATTCAAAATAAATACTTAGAAATTCATAAAAATTCCAAATAAATTCCTATAATTCATTTCATCACCTAATTCAACCATAAACTCCAATTTCATAATTTAAATAATTAATTTCCGAAAATTAGAAAATAATATTAAAATATTCAAAAATACCCAAAAATCCAAAAAATCTCCAAAACTTCTACAAAAATTCATACATGTATATTGAACTACTAGGAACAACATTTGTGAAGGAAGTTTTCATGAATCAATCAATTCGAAGCTCAAAAAAATCAAAAACCCTAATAGGCCGAAATAAAAAAATCAAAACCTAAGCAAATCTAGACCAATTCAGCTCAAACCAAAGCTAGAATCACACTCACCGGAGCTCAAGGAGAAGAAAGAGGACCGGCGGTGTCGAAAACGGTGGCCGGAGGAGGGAGAAACGGCGAAGGGAAGATTTCGGCCAAAAGAGGAAGAAATCAAGCTGCCGGCGCCGGGGAAAGGGGCTGGAGGCGGCGGAGGACGGCGGGGAACGGCGGTGGCAAGCCGGGAGGCACACCGACGGTAGGTGGCCGGAGTTGCAGACGGTGAGGGATGGTGGTCGGGCGTCGGGCACGGGAGAGAAGGGAAGAAGAAGAAGAAAAAGAAAAAGAAAGAAAAAGGAAAGAAAAAGAAAAAGAAAAAGAAAGAAAAAGGAAAAAAAAGAAAAAAAAAAAGAAAAAATAAAATAAATTAAAATAATTAAATATTAATAAATAAATAATAATAAAATAATAAATTTTAATAATTTAATAATAAATAAAATAATTAAATAATAATAAATAAATAATAAAATATTAGGGTAATAATAAACCCTAATTAAATAAATATACACACACAAGCTTTATTTACTAATTTAAAAATATGCATGAGTTCATGCAAGTCCGTAAATACATTTAAAATAATTAATAATGCATTGTTTACGTGAAAATTTCCCCGAAAATGCAAGTCCCGGAAAATTTTACGTAAAACACTGAAAATAATATACAGTAATTAAAATAGGTTTAAAATACATATTAACTCGTAAAAATATCATATAATGTACAGAAATTATTAACACTGCATATCCCGGTACAGTGTAAAAATATCTTTAAAAAACACGGGATATTACAATATTATACACATATTTATATATACATATATACACGCATATATATACAAATATATCACACACTAACAAATAACACATACAATAAAAAAAAATATAACCCTAATAATAATAATAATAATATATATGCATGTATATATATATATACTAATACACAAAATAATGCTCATGCATGAAACCATATAATTTAATAAAATAAAATAACATTAAATAATAAAATATTATTTCCCAAAATAATGAGTTTTGCAAAAATTTTACGTAGAAAACTTTAAATAAACGTAAAATAACATTAATTATTAATAAAATAATAAAATAATCAACTATATATTAAAAATTTATTAATATTGCATATCCCGATACAATATAAAGACATTTAAAAAAATAAAGTCTTAACATTGGAAGAACATACCTGAGAAACTGAAGCTGAGATGTGAGTTTCTTACTCGTATCTCTTTCCTCCTTAATTCTTGTAATTTATTTTTTTTTCTTGAATTCGGGGATGAATTTTTCATAACCCAAAATAGGGGGTCATGACTAGCGCTAGGGAACGAGAATTCTTTCGAATCCGGAACCGGTAGCAAGTCTTAAAAATAAAAACATGAAATAAAATAAAATAAATAAAATATTATTTAGTGGAAATTAAATCTCAAATAATAAAATAAATTCTTAACATCCTTTAATATCATAAAATCACATCTTATATATATCATAAATAGAAATCTTTTAATATAACCTTCAAAGTAACACTCTGAAGTAAAATCCTCTTACATGCATAAATATAAATACAAACTCTCAACAGATTTAAATACAACTACTACTGCAATGTATAGAGTACAAAATAAAACTCAAGTAAGCGATTTACATAATAAGGTCCGCTGATAGGTCTACTACTGAGGTATGAAGATGAAGACTCTCCTTAAAAATATCAACAGAAGGGAGTCAGACCTCACTGAGTGAATTATTATAATATATATACACACATAGCTAAATTTCAAATGCAAACACTCAAAAGTATATATAATAAATATATAAACAGGCAAATACACACAGATGCAAAGAAAATCATTTTTATAATAATATTGAAAATCATCAGTTATGAAGGATTAAATAGAGCCTTATAATTTCACAACCTCAAATATCAATAGAACTCACTTAAGTCATATAGGCCCACTTAGTTCCAAATAATTCACTTAGTCCAACTGGACAGTAGACTACCCCGAAACACTAAGTCAACCGAGCTCCAGTAGTCTGACTATTAGTGTGATTGGCCCCGAGACACTTAGTCAACTGAGCTCCAGCAATCACACTCTCAATCACATCAATTTCAATCATATAAATCATGTCATATTTCCTCAAATAAGTTAGTAATTTAACCCTATGATCTATTGCACCGGTATGTACTCAGTCCTAGTGCTGCCCACTTGGAAGCACGTTCTATCGATATCCTTCATTTATATTAAAAAATACATTCAGGAAAATAAATGATGCATAATGATATTTAAAATAAAAAAATAAACCATATATATACCGGAAATATACCTAAAATAAACTACGTATATTTCAGGTATATATATGTATAATCAACTCAAATAAATCATGAAACATATTAAATTAAACCAATAATATATTTAAAAACAAGCTACATTTAATTAAAAAGGAAAACATGCATTTGTTTCATAATATACCAAAAATATACTAAAAGTATACCTAAAATATACTTAAATATTCTATAATAACCCTGGTTTTTAAATTATTTTATTTTAAAATGAGATATGCATCTTAATCTACTCATAGATATTTTTAATTTATTTTTCTGATGTTGTTTGATTTTTGGTTAATTATTGAATATTTTAACAATTAAAAATGAATTTTCATTAATTAATTAATTAAATTATGAATTTGGTTAAATTATTGTTATTATATATTGTTATTAATTTTGGTGTTGAGAAATTAATTTTTGAGAATATTGTGTAATTTATAGAAATATTTATAGTTTATGTAAAGTTTGGACATTGAGTTAAATGTGTATTTTTGATTGAAATTAGAGTTTAATTGTGTGTTTTAGTCGATATTAGAATGTTATTTGTTGATAAAATAATTTTTATGAATTTATATAATTTTTATGAAATTTTATACAATTTATGTGTGTTTTGGAATTATTAGATTAAATATGTATTTTTATAGAAATTATTGGTTAAATAAGTGTTTTGGTTGATATTAGTATAAAATATGTTCATTAAATAATTTTAATGATTTTATAATTTTTGAGGAAATTATTAAGTATATTGGATATTTGATATTATAGGGTAAATGTGTAATTTTGTGTTAATTATAGTTAAATATTATCTTAGTGTTGAGTTTATAATTATTTAAGGTAATAAAATGATTTTTTTTATAAATTAATTACTATTTTTAACTAATTAATACTATTTTTCAAAAATTGTTTTCAAATAATATATTATATATTATTTTGGAAATAAAATGGGTTTTAAATTAATTTTTTATATAATTAAACTATTTAGGCAATTAAATGTGAATTTTGTTATGTTATGTTGAATAATTGTAAAAGTTGAATTTTTATTAATATTATATAGTGTTTGAGATTTTATTAGTTAATTGTAATAATTTTAGAGTATTATGGAAATAATAAGTGTATTTATTATTTTGAGGCTAAATGTGTATTTTATTATTTTAAATGATGTTAAATTGTGATTTTAAATATTATTTTCAATCTATGTTAATTTAATTGTAAAATGGAAATTTTATTCCATTTATGAATTTTTATTATCAAATATTTTTTTTAAATTAGAATTTTATGTTCTAATTAGAAAATAAAGGTTTTTAAATATTTTATTTGATTTTTTAATGATTTTATTATTTTACTGTTAATATTGTTGGTTTGTGTTTTGTGAACCTCGGTTGGGGATTTGTGGAGTTTGGAATCCCAACCCGAGGTGTTAAGTATTTGGAGATTTTAGAAGTATGTTTTCTATGCAGGATCAGCCTTACTTTTGTAGGGAGATGTCTGTTTTACGGGGAGGAGACTCTGCCAAATTTTGGTAGATTTCTCGTAAAATGTGATAACCGGTCCGTGTCTAGTTTTGAATTTTAATTGAGTCTTTCTACAGTAATCCTAGAAGTGTAGAGTTAGAAATTTATTCTGATGGTTGTTGTTATTTTATTTTTCTAGCTGCACTAAGACCAAAGCCTAATGGACTAGGCCCGCCGAGTCTGTCTCGTGTAGCGCAAATCAGTGAGTTATTATACTGTATATATATGTATTGCATATAGGATGCATGACTTAGGATTTTCATTTTCATTATATGGTTTTTTTTAAAAAAATAATAATTTAATTTATAATATGTTTTGGTATATTAGGGTTTATTTTTGGTATATGCATGTTAGATAATTAGGTTTATTTTTAGTATATTTTTGGAGACATGTCAAACTAAATACATGTTTTAAATGAATATTTATTCATAATTGTTTTATTAAATGATTAGTGTACTTTATGTATATTTTTAGTATATTTTAGGTATATTCCTAAATAAATGCATGCCATATTATTGATTTATACTTAAATTGTTTTAAGTATATTATATATATATATATATATATATATGGTTTATTTTTCAATTATGAATGTTATTTTACATTATTTATTTTCTGGATGTATGATTTATTTTAAATAAAGGATATCAATAGAACGTGCTGCCTAATGAGCAGTATTAGGACCGTATACATACTGGTGCAATAGATTTATGTTTGAGTGAGGATTACTTGTGGTGAATTATGATTTGATTGAGATTAATGATATCATTTATTTATGATTTGAGATGTGATATGATTGATAGTGTGATTGCTGGAGCTCGGTTGACCAAGTGTCTCGGGGCCAATCACACTAACAGTCAGACTGCGGGAGCTCAGTTGACCTAGTGTCTTGGGGCCCGTCTACTGTCCAAAATGGAATAAGTTGTAATATCCCGAGTTTTTAAATATTTTTATACTGCATCAGGATATGCAGTGTTAATAATTTTTGTATATATTTATGATATTTTATGAGTTTGTTGTTTGTTTAAAGCTAATTTTAATTATTTTATATTATTTTAAGTACTTTACGTAAAATTTTTCGGAGAATTGTATTTTTGGGGAAATTAACATGTAAATAATTTAATATTAATTATTTTGACTAGTTTTATGAATTTACATGAACTCATACATAATTTTTAAGTGCTAAAATAAAATGTATATATGTGTATTTATTTAAATTAATTAGGATTTAATTAATTACCTTAATTTTTATTATTTAGTTTTAATATTAATTAATTAATTTTAAGTGTATAAATTATTAAATATAATAAAATATTTATGTGGTGAGAATTATTTGTGTGTGGGAATATATATAATATTATAATATAAGTGTGGATATATATATATATATATACATACATAATTTGTTATCAAAATTATAAAGTTTGCATTATTTACCAAAATGTCATTGTCTCCTTCATTTTTTCCTCCCAAATAGTTTCCACCATTTCCAGCTGATTTCTTCACTGTCATTGTGCCTCTCATCCTTCTCCTCCACCTCCAGCCATTTCCACCACCTGAAGCTCTGTTTTTCCAGTGTGTTTTGGCCAGATTTTTCAAGGAGGCCGAAAATTGAAGTCAACTTCAATCAAGCCATTTCCAGCACCAAATTGATGCCACCAGTCTCTATCTTCTCTTTGAGCTCCGGTGAGTGTGATTCCAAGCTTTGTTTCACTTGATTGGTCTAGAATTGCTCAAGTTTCAATTTCTACATTTTAGCCATTTAGGGTTTTGAATTTTTTTTAGCTTCAATTTGATTGATTCATGAAAACTTCATTCATAAACTTTGTTCCTGGAAGCTTAATCTACATACTTTAATTTTTGTAGAATTTTTTGAATTTATTTTAATTTTTGTGAATTTTTTATTATTTTATTAATATTTTCTAATTTTCTAAAATTAATTAATTAAATTATGAAATTGTGTTTTATGGTGATTATAGGTGATGAAATGAATTATGGAAATTTATTTTTAATTTTTGTGAATTTTTATATATTTATTTGGAATTTATTAAGTTTATCTAATTTTGAAAAATAGGGTTAATTATGTGTTTAATTGAAATAAATTGGTTAATTGAGTATATTTATTGATATTATTGAAATATATGTTGATAAAATTAATTTTGAGTAATTATATTATTTTTGGTGTTTTTTTTGGATTTATTTTAGTAAATTTATATATAATAGGGGTATTTTGGTAATTTTATACTAAATTGGCTAAAAATGTAATTAAATTGGTTTTAATAGTTATTTAGGGTATAAAAATGATTTCTACAAATTATTTAGTATTTTTAACTAATTAAAACTATTTTTCGTAAATTATTTTCAAATTATATATATAATATACGATTTTTCTAAATAAATGAGTTTTTATCGGTTTTTAAGATGTTTTAGGGTTAATTACGTAATTTGGATTTATAAAATGTATTTTTATTATATAAGGGTATTTTCAGTATTTTGTAATTATTCTATAAATTGTGAACCTCGGTCGGTGAATTGTAGTTTGGAGTCTGACCGAGGGATTATGGTTGTGAATTTGGTGTTATTCTGAAGTATGTTTTCTTTGCAGGACCGGATCTACTCTTTGAGTAGAGAGATGTCCGTTTTACAGGGGAGGTTCTGCTAGATTTTTGATAAAATTTTCGTAAAACGTGATATCCGGTCAAATCCCTATTTTAATTCTGTGTTTAAAAATTCTAGATCGAGTCTTTAGAATTTTCGTTAAATTTATTCTGATTTCATGTTGTCATTTGTTTGTTTAGTTGCATCGAGACCGAGGCCTAACGGATCAGGCCCGCCAAATTTGTCTTGTGGAGCATTAACATGTGAGTTATTATACTGTATATATATACAGTGCATATAAGATGCATGACTTAGGATTTTTCATTTTCATTATATGTTTAAACAATGATTTAATTATAATATGATTTGGTATATTTTTGATTTATTTTTAGTATATCTTGATATATAAATCTTTGTATATCGTCTATATATATTTAATATATCACTGGTATATTTAGAGTTTATTGTTGATATATGTATGTTAGATATTTAGGTTTATGTTTGTTATAATTTAATATCTATACATGATTTAAATGTACATTGAACCATAATTATTTTATTAAATGATTAGTACAATTTAGGTTTATTCTTAAATAATTGCATGCTATATTATAAACCTACACTTAAATTATTTTTAAGTTTATTTTTTTTTTTGTATATTTTTGATATATTTCCAAATAAATACATGTTTTATTATTAAATTAAACCTAACACATTAGTGGTATATTTAGAGTTTATTTTTGATATATGCATGCTAGATAATTAGGTTTATTTTTAGTATATTTGTAAATATATGTTAAACCTAAACACATATTTAAATGAACAGTTATACATAAATGTTTTATTAAATGATTTGTGTACTTAGGGCATATCTTTTGTATGTTTAGGTATATTTTTAAGAAAATGCATGTTATATTATTGTTATACATTTAAATTGTTTTTAACAATATTAATGATTTATCTTTAGTTTATTTCATATTTTATTTGACACATATATATATACCCGAAATATACTGGGTATATTTTTGGTATATATATATATATATATATATATATATATATGGTTGGTTTTACTATTATGAATATTGTTCTACATTAATTATTTTTCAAATTAATGATTTATTCTAAGTGAAGGATATCAATAGAACGTGCTTACTAGTGGGCAACACTAGGCCGTGTACGTACCGGTGCGAAAGAATAGGGTTGAGTGAGAGTTAATTTTGGGTGATTATAATTGATTTAATTGATTTGACTAAGATTAATGGTATGTTAGATAGTGTGATTACGGGGCCAATCACACTAACAATCAGACTGCTGGAGCTCGGTTGACTTAGTGTCTCAGGGCCAGTCTACTGTCCATAAGTGGATTGAATGATCTATTAGGTTTATTAAGATGTGAGGTGATAGATAGTGTGATTGCTGGGAGCGTCGGTTGACCAAGTGTCTCGGGGCCAATCACACTGACAGCCAGACTGCTGGAGCTCGTTCGACTTAGTGTCTCGGGGCCAGTCTACTGTCCAGTTTGGAATAAGTGTTCTATTTGGAATCAAGTGAGCCTGTATGGCTAGAGTGATAATGGGGTTGATTGGGGATTGCTATTATTAGGGTTCTATGGATCCTTCATGAATTAAAAACAAACGTTTTCTACATTTAGTATATTTATAAAGGCAGAGTTTGGCATTCATGTGAAATGTGTGTATATACATACATATATATATATATATAAGAATGTCTGATTGTTATGGTTTAGTTTGCATGTGTATATAGTATAATAATTCACTTAGTGATGTCTGAGCCCCCTCAATTATTTTTTTTAGGAGATCCCATATCGTCAAACCTTAGTTGTAGAGTTCCTCATTGGTGTTCTTCAGACCCGGCTATTTTATGCAAATGTATATTTTGAACTCTGATTTGTATTCTAAAAACTTTAGTAGTTGTGTTATTGAATCAAAAGAGTATTATATTGTTTTGATATTGTATACTCTGAAAAATTGTATTTGAAACTGTACAAATATGTATTCATTAATGAAAGGATTTGGAGTATTTATTTTATATATTGATTTGAAAATTTTTAATTCTGTCATACTTTTTAATTATTTATTTCATGATTTTATTTTTTGAAGGCTTGCTACAAGTTCCGAATTCGAAAGAATTCCCGTTCCCTAGCGCCGGTCATGACTCCTAGTTTGGGTCATGACATAAGTGATCTATTTGGATTTAAGTGAGCCTGTATGGCTAGAGTGATAATACAGTTGATTGAGGTTGTGATTAATAGGGTTCTATTTGATCCTTCATGTATTAAAATAAATGTTTTCTGCATTTATTATATTTATAAAAGCAGAATTTGACATTTGTGTGAAATGCATGAATATATATATAAATATATATATATATATGAATGTCTGATTGGATATGGTTTAGATTGCATGTATATATAGTATAATAATCACTCAGTGAGGTCTGACCCCCCCTTAATTTTTTTTTCAGAAGATCCTATATCGTCAGACCTTAGTAGTAGAGTTCTTCACCGGTGTTCTTCCATCCCGGCTATTTTGCATAATGTATATTTTAAACTCTGATTTGTATTCTAGAAATTGCAGTAGTAGTGTTATTGTATCAAAAGAGTATTATTTTGTTTGATACTTTATACTCTGAGAATTGTATTTAAACACTGTATGAATATATGTATATTTATGAAAAGATATTGAGTATCCATTTTTATATATTGATTCAAAAATTTTTTTTTAATTATGTTGTTTTTTTTATTTATTTATTGCATTTTTTTTATTCTTTTAAGGCTTGCTACGGGTTCTGGATTCGAAAGAATTCCCGTTCCCTAGTGCCGGTCATGGCCTCGGTTTGGGTCGTGACATATTCAAATAGGCAATTATGCAAAGTTTATATTTAAAACATAGAATTCTAAAACATGCACCCTAAGCAATGCATATATATCATAATAACTCACAATTGTGCGCTCCTCGAGATGAGTCCGACGGGCTTGGTCCACTAGGCCTCGGTCTCGGCACAACTAACAAATAAATAATAACATGAAAATTAGTATAATTCTAACTTAACTTCTAGAGACTCGATCTAGGATTCTAAACACAGACATAAAATATGAATTAGACCCAATGTCACGTTTTACGAGAATTCTACCAAAAATTTGGCAGAACCTCCTTTGTGAAACAAACATCTCTCTACTTAAAAAGTAAGTTGGTTCTACAAGAAAAACACATTTCGAATACAATTCATAAAATATTCTCACAACCCTCGGTTGGAACCCAAATTGCAAATTCCACCGACCGAGGTCCACAATTCACAATAAAATACACCAAATATATTAAAATTCCATAAATACCAAAAATACCCTTTTGATACCAAAATATAGCAATTTAAATATTTAAACATTAAAAATAATTATTTCACCGATATTTACTTAAAAACCCTAATATTAATATAATATTATTAAAATTAATATATCTCAATAAATTCTCAAATATTAATGAAAATTCGTTTTATAAATCCAAATTACTCAATTAGTCCAAAAACATACTAAAAATTACTAAAAACCCATTTATTTACAAAAATAGTATATTTATATAATTTGAAAAATAATTTTTGAAAAATAGTATTAATTAGTTAAAAATATTAAATAATTTTTAAAAATCAGTTTTATACCTCAAATAATTATTAAAACCAATTAAACTTAATATTTAACTAAAATTACTACCAAATTACCAAAATACCCCCTAGTATATAAAAAATTCACATAATATACTAAAAATACTAAAAAATTCAATAAAAATTATATAATTACTCTAAAATTAATTTCTCAACATATAATTCAATAAAATCAACAATTATACTCAATTAACCAATCAATTTTAACAAATTACATATATAACCTATATTTCCAAAATTGACATAAACTAAATAAAATTATAATAATTACATAAAAATCACAAAAATTATAAATTAACTTCTAAAATTAATTTCAACCCCCAAAAACACTAAAAATCACAATTTCACATTTTATTTAATTAATTTATGAAAATAATAAAATAATCAAAAATTCGCAAAAATCAAAATAAATTCCAAAACTTACATAAACATTCCCAGAGGTAGATTAAGCTAAGGGGAACAATATTTGTGAAGGAATTAAGCTTGAATCACAATGAATGAAGTTCAAAAAAATCAAGAACCAAAAATGGCAAAAAATGGAAACAAGCTTAAAACCTTAACAAATCGAATTTTTAGGCAAAAGGAAGCTTGGAATCATTCTAGGGAGTCTCAAGAGTCTAACAACATCGAAATCACCAAATTTGGTGGCCGGAATGATGAGGAACGGTGAAGAGAGAGACTTACGGCCAAAAATGGTTTGCAAGCTCCACCAGTGCCGGAGAAGATGACAGGAGGCGGTGGAGTTACTGGCTGGAGGGCCGAAGCTCTGGGAGGCACACTAGCAGCCTGAGAATGGTAGGGACAAACAGTGATGGTGGTGGGGAGGATGAAGATCGGGTAGAAGGTGTCATGACCCAAAACAGGGGCCATGACCAGCGCTAGGGAACGGGAATTCTTTCGAATCCGGAACCCGTAGCAAGCCTAAAAAAATATAAAATAAAACATGCAATAGTAATAACAATATATAATGCAGCGAAATAAAAATCATAAATATCACAATAACATGTGCACTAACTGGATTTAAATTAAATCCTCATCTCATATATATATAAACTCTTTTAATACAAATCCAGTTCAATATAATACAACATCTCTTAAATAAGTTAATGACTACTGCAGTGTCTAGATAAAAATAAAACTCAAGACTCAGAGAAGCAGTTTACATAAAGAAGCCGGGGCAGAAGAAATCCGGCGTACAGGCCTGCTACTGAGGTCTAAAGATGATGACTCTCTTGAAAAATAGTCAACAGGGGGGAGTCAGACCTCACTGAGTGAATTACTATAATATATATACATGCATACTAAATGACAATGCATACAGTCAATAGTATATATGTAATATGTATATATACAGACAAATACACACAGATGCTGTAAAATCATTATATATATAATTTTACTGAAAATCATCGTTTATGAAGGATCAAATAGAACCCTATGATATCGCAACCTCAAACAGTGTTAGACAACACTCTAGCCATACAGGCTCATTTATTCCAAATATATCCACTTAATCCATTTAGACAGTAGACTGGCCTTGAGACATTAAGTCGACCGAGCTCCAGCAGTCTAATTGCCAGTGTGATTGGCCCCGAGACACTTGTCAATCGAGCTCCAGCAATCACACCCAAATCACATCTCACACATCAGATAAATCAATTCAAATCAAAATCCTCAAACTGGTTAGTAATATAGCCTAAATGCTATAAGCGTACCGGTACATACTCGGTCCTAGTGCTGCCCACTAGGTAGCACGTTCTATTGATATCCTCAATAATAAATATAAAACATTCATTCACAATTAAATGATACATGAATTTAAATAAAATAACAATATAAACCATATATATACTGGAAATATACCAAAAGTAAATCGAGTATATTTTGAGTATATATACGTCAAATAAATCCCATTAAATTACAAAATAAACTAGAGATATACTTAAAAACATTTTAAACACAATTCATTAATAAAACATGCATATAATTTAATATATATACCAAAAATAAACCAAAAGTAAACTAAAAATAAACTTAAATACTAATCAAATTATTTATGCATATATCATCAAAATAAAACATGCATTTCTAAATCATGCACCCTAAAGCATATATATATATATAATAGTAACTCACACTTAGTGTGCTCCTCGAGATGGGTCTGACGGGCCTGGTCCACTAGGCCTCAGTCTCGGCGTAACTAAACAAACAATAACGATAGAAATCAGAATAGACCTAACAGAAAGTCCTAGAAACTCGATCTAGAATATTAAACACAGAAACAGGATTAGGGATCGACCGAACATCACGTTTTACGAGAATTCTACCAAAAATTCGCTAGAACCTCCCCTGTAAAATGGACATCTCTCTACTCAAAGAGTAGAGCCGACCCTGCAAAGAAACACACTTCGAAGAACAGGTACCACAATCCATCCACAACCCCTCGGTCGGACTCCAAACTACAATCTACCGACCGGGGTCCACAATTTACAGAGTAATTTCAGAAATACCAAAAATAACCTTATAACATAGAAATTCATTTTATAAGTAGAAATTACATAATTGGCCTTAAAACACATTAAAACCCGATAAAAACTCATTTTATTAGTAAAATCGTATATTATATATATAATTGAAAATAATTCATGAAAAATAGTTTTAATTAATTAAAAATACTAAATAATTTTTAGAAATCATTTTTATACCTTAAATAATTATTAAAACCAATTAAATTACATTTTTAATCAATTAAGGGTAAAATTACCAAAATATCCCTATATATATAAATATACTAAAATTCATTCAAAAAATTCACCAAAAATAGTATAATTATCCAAAAATTAATTTTATCAACATATTTATCAATAATATCAATAGTTAAACTCAATTCACTAATTAATTTCAATTCAAAACACAATTAACCTAATTTTTCCCAAATTACATAAACCTAAATAATTCAAAATAAATACATAAAAATTACAAATAAATTCCTATAATTCATTTCAACACCTATATTCATCATAAAACACAATTTCATAATTTATTTAATTAATTTTCGAAAATTAGAAAATAATATTAAAATATTCAAAAATACCCAAAAATCAAATAATTCCTAAAAATTCCACAAAAATTCACACATGTACATTAAGATACTAGGATCAATATTTGTTAAGGGACTTTTCATGAATCAAACAATTCTAAGTTCAAAAAATCAAAAACCCTAAAATGGGCCGAATTGAAGATTTAGCTCAAACCTCATCAACCACTTGATTTCAGGCCAAAAGGAGCTTAGAATAGGGACCAACAGAGCTCAAGGAGTCAATGAAGACTGGAGGTGCGTGAAATGGTGGCCGGAATCATGGTCGACGGCGAAGAGCTCAACTTGCTGCCATCACGAATTCCGGGCGTTCCAACGGGCTTCCGGCGGCCTGGTCATGTTGGAGAGGAAGAGGAAGGAAGGGGGAGGAGGTTGGCAGCAGCTGGTGGTGGCGAAAGGCGGTCCGATGAGGTGGAACGGGAGGGCGCAGTGAGGGTAGGCGTTGGGAGAGAAGAAGGGAGAGGGAGGGGGCAATTTGGTAATTTGGCAAAATTTTTGATTTTTAACTATATATATGTTATATATATACTTACACTATATATTAAAATAATATAAAATCACACACATTAAATACACACCACACACATATAATTTAATATTTTAAAATATTTAATACACATAAAAATAATTAAATAATATTAAAACAAATAAACAAATAATAAAATATTAGGGTAATATTAATTAAACCCTAACTAATTAAATAATTACACTAACATACGTTATTTAGTATTTTAAAAATATATATGAGTTCATGCAAATATGGAAATCTATTTAAAATAATTAGTAGTAAGTTATTTACGTAAAAATTTCCCCGAAAATACAAGTCCCGGAAAAATTTTACGTAAAGGACTTTAAATAATACACAATAATTAAAATAGGTTTTAAATACACATCAACTCGTAAAAATATCATAATATATATACAAAAATTATTAACAATGCATATCCCGATGCAGTATTAAAATATTTAAAAACACGGGATATTACAGAAGGAGAGTGAAGGAGGGTTTTATTATTTGTGTGTGTGTGTGTATATATATATATATATATATATATATATATATATAAACTTTATATTATAATATTATAAACTTTATAATATACACATTAAACACACCCACAAATTTTAATACACACATATATATATTATATACTTTTAAATAAATAATAAACCCTAAATATATGCATGTATATATATATAAAATAATAATAATGCATAAAACAATATAATTTAGTAAGGTAAAATAACATTAAAATAAAATACATTAAGTTAAAAATTATTTAGAACAAGATATATATATATTACACAAATGAACTATCAAAATACTAATCTTTATATATATATATATATATAATATATATATATATATATATATATATATATATATTATATATATATATATATATATATATATATATATATATATATATATATATATATATATATATATATCAAAACCTTAATTAACATAAATTAATGATAATCAACTCAAATCGATAAATATTTAAATATTGTCTGAAATTATTAACACTGTATATCTCGATTTAAAATAAAATCATTTAAAAACTCAGGTTATTACATAATTCTTATAAGGAGGGGAGACTGTAATAACCCTAGTTTTAAATTATTTTAATATAAAATGAGATTTGTAGTGTTAATAAATTTTAGAAGTCAACTTTAATTATTTAATTATTTTGTGGTTGATATTCATTATTTTATGTTTAATTATATTTTTCTACATAAATATCTTTATTTTGAAACTTATTATTATTATTATTATTATTATTATTATTATTTTTTAATTTTTTAATTTTTGTTTTTCGGATAGTATTATTTTAATAATATTAATTTGTGTGCATTATATTTTTATCAACTTACATTATTTATTTTATTATTAAATTGTTTTATTTGTATTAATGTTATTTTTTTAAGTGTTATTTTATGTGTATATTATTGTGTGATGTGTGTGTGTTTATTATTATATGTGTGAATATATATACATATGAGTATATTTGTGTGGTGTAGATTCATTTGGTTAAAGTGTTATTATTATAATATAAAGTTTTATTAATATATATATATACACATATGCATGCATACAACAAACCTACATACATGCACATGCATTAAACACCAACACACAGCATAAAAGAAAAATAAAAAGAAATGTGAAGAACAAAAAAAAAAAAATAGTGCATACTCCCTTCCCTCCTGCTGCAACCTGTTCCCTAACTTGTCACTATGCCTACATCACTTCCGACCACCGTTTTTTAAGCTTTCGGTCTCTATTAACTCTCTGAGCTTCGGTGATCACAATTCCAAGCTCCGTTTGAGCTTAAACCCCGATCGTTTGTGAGTTTTCTTAATTTTTCAGTTTTAAGCTATCACGACCCAAAATAAGGACCATGACCGGCGTTAGGGAACGGGAATTCTTTTGAATCTGGAACCCGTAGCAAGCCTTAAAATAAACTAGAACATAAAATAATAATAATATATAATTTGTAGTAGAAATAAAATCATAAATAATTAAATAATTATCCACCACGGGATTTAAATCAACAACTCATCTCATATATATAAGTAAACTTTTAATACAAATCCAGTTCAAATATTTTAAGTACATAACTCATACCAATATAATACAATATCCTTTTCAATTTTTACAACTACTGTAGTATATAGATTAAATAAAATAAAACTCAGGTAAGCCAATTTACATAATGAAGCCGGGGCAGAAGAAACCGGCGTAAGGGTCTGCTACTGAGGTCTGAAGATGATGACTCTCCTGAAAAATAGTCAACGGAGGGGAGTCATACCTCACTGAGTGAATTACTATAATATATATACATGCATACTAAATGACAATGCACATAGTCAAAAGTATATATAATATGTATGTATACAAGCAAATACACACGGATGCAATAAAATTATTTTATATATTTTTATTGAAAATCACAGTTTATGAAGGATCAAATAGAACCCTAGAATATCGCAACCTCAAAACAGTATTAGACAACACTCTAGCCATACAAGCTCATTTATTCCAAATATATTCACTTGATCCATTTGGACAGTAGACTGGCCCCGAGACACTAAGTCAACCAAGTTCCAGCAGTCTGACTGTCAGTGTGATTAGCCCCGAGACACTTGGTCAACCGAGCTCCAACAATCCACACTCCCAAATCATATCTCACACATCAAATAATCAAATCCAATCAATATCCATAAATGGTTAGTAATGTAGTGTCACGACCCAAAATAGGGGCCATGACCGACGCTAGGGAACGGGAATTCTTTCGAATCCGGAACCCGTAGCAAGCCTAAAAATAAAATAAAACAAACATGCAATAGTAATAATAACAATATATAATGCAGCGGAAATAAAATCATAAATCTCATAATAACATTTCCACCAACTGGATTTAAATCAAATTCTCATCATTACATATATATTAATCTTTTAATACCAATCCAGTTCAAATATATTACAACATCTCTTTAAATATTTAATGACTACTGCAGTGTCTAGAAAGAATAAAACTCAAGACTTAAAGAAGCAGTTTACACAAAGAAGCCGGGGTGAAAGAAATCCGACGTATAGGCCTGCTACTGAGGTCTGAAGATGATGACTCTCCTGAAAAATTATCAACGGAGGGGAGTCAGACCTCACTGAGTGAATTACTATAATATATATACATGCATACTAAATGACAATTCATACAATCAACAGTATATATCTAATATGTATATATACAGACAAATACACACAGATGTTGTAAAATCATTTTATATATATTTTACTGAAAATCATCGTTTATGAAGGATCAAATAGAACCCTATAATATCGCAACCTCGAAAACAGTGTTAGACAACACTCTAGCCATACAGGCTCACTTATTTTAAATATATCCACTTAACCCATTTAGACTACTAGCCCCCGAGACACTAAGTCAACTGAGCTCCAGCAGTCTGACTACCAGTGTGATTGGCCCCGAGACACTTGGTCAACCGAGCTCCAACAATCACACCCCCAAACCATATCTCACACATCAAATAAATCATATTCCATCAATATCCACAAATGGTTAGTAATATAGCCTATCTGCTATAAGCGCACTGGTACGTACTCGGTCCTAGTGCTGCCCACTAGGTAGCACGTTCTATTGATATCCTTCATTAATAAATATAAAACATTCATTCACAATAAATGATGCATGAATTTAAATAAAACAACCATATAAACCATATATATACCGGAAATATACCAAAAGTAAACCAGGTATATTTCGAGTATATATACGTCAAATGAATCCAATTAAATTATAAATTAAGCTAGAAATATATTTAAAAACATTTTAAATATAATTTTATTAACAAAACATGTATATATTTAATATATACCAAAAATAAACTAAAAATAAACTAATATAAACTTAAGAAATAATCAAATTATTTATGCATATTTAATCCAAATAAAACATGCATTTCTAAATCATGCATCCTAAGCATATATATATAAAATAGTAACTCACACTTAGTGCGCTCCTCGAGATGGATCCGACGGGCCTGGTCCACTAGGCCTCGGTCTCGATGCAACTAAACAAACAATAACGATAGAAATCAGAATAACCCTAATAGAAATCCTAGAATTTGATCTAGAATATTAAACACAAAAACGAAATTAGGGATCGACCAGACATCACGTTTTACGAGAATTCTACCGAAAATTCGATAGAACCCTCCCCTGTAAAATGGACATCTCTCTACTCAAAGAGTAGAGCTGACCTTGCAAAGAAACACACTTCAAAAAAATAGGCACAACAACAAATCCACAACCCCTCGGTCGGACTCCAAACTACAACCTACCGACCGGGGTCCACAAACACAAAACAATTTCAGAAATACCAAAAATACCCTTATAACATAGAAATTCATTTTATACATAGAAATTACATAATTATCCTTAAAACATTGTAAAAACTGATAAAAACTCATTTTATTAGAAAAATCGTATATTATATATATAATTGAAAATAATTCACGAAAAATAGTTTTAATTAGTTAAAAATACTAAATAATTTGTAGAAATCATTTTTATACCTTAAATAACTATTAAAACCAATTAAATTACATTTTCAGCCAATTTCGTGTAAAATTACCAAAATACCCATATATATATAAATATACTAAAATTACTTCAAAAATTCACCAAAAATAGTATAATTATCCAAAATTAATTTTCTCAACATATTTATTAATAATATCAATAATTAAACTCAATTAACCAATTATTTTAATTAAAAACACAATTAACCTAATTTTCCCAAAATTACATAAACTTAAATAATTCAAAATAAATACTTACAAATTCATAAAAATTCCAAATAAATTCCTATAATTCATTTCAACACCTATAATTATCATAAAATACAATTTCATAATTTAATTAATTAATTTCCGAAAATTAGAAAATAATATTAAAATATTCAAAAATACCCAAAAATCAAAATAATCTCCAAAAATTCTAAAAAAATTCATACATGTAGATCAAGCTACTAGAATCAACATTTGTGAATGGAGTTTTCATGAATCAATCAATTAAAAGCTCAAAAAATCAAAAACCCTAATATGGCCGAAATTGAACAATTCGAAAACCTAAGCAAATCAAGACCATTTTAGCTCAAACCAAAGCTAGAATCACACTCACCAGAGCTCAAGGAGAGGAAAGAGACCGGCGGTGTTGAAAATGGTGGCCAAAATTGTGAGGTGTGAAGAAATGAAGCTTTCGACCGGAAATGGAGGAATTGGAGCTACCCGGCGCCGGGGAAGGAAGCTAGGGGCGACGAAGTAGCTAGCTAAGGAAGGCGGAGCTACTGGCGGTACACCGACGGCAAGGGAACGACAGTTGTAGACGGTGGTTGGTGATCGGGCACGAGAAGGAAGAAGAAGAAGAAGAAAATAAAAGAAAAGGAAAGGAAAAGAAAAGAAAAAAGAAAAAGAAAGAAAAAGAAAAAGAAAAAAGAAAAATAAATAATAAAAAAAATAATTTTTTAATAAAATATTTGGGAAAAATCACACACCACACATTATTATTTACAATTTAATAATAAATAAAATAATTAAATAACAATAAAATTAATTAATAAATAATAAAATATTAGGGTAATATTAAACCCTAATTAAATAAATAATTACATGTACACACGGTGTTTAATATTTTAAAATATGTATGAGTTCATGAAAGTCCGTAAATATATTTAAAATAATAATAATAATAATTATTTACGTAAAAATTTCCTCAAAAATGAAAGTCTCGGGAAAATTTTACGTAAAGCACTGTAAATAATACACAATAATTAAAATAGGTTTTAAATACATATCAACTCGTAAAAATATCGTAATATATATACAAAAGTTATTAACACTGTATATCCTGGTACAGTATTAAAATATTTAAAAACACGAGATGTTACAGTCTTCCCCCCTTACAAGAATTCGTCCCCGAATTCCAGAAAGAAAAGATCACAGGATCAGGAAGGAAAGAGATACGGGTAAGAAGCTCGCATCTCAGCTTCAGTCTCCCACGTATGCTCCTCGACTCTGTCGCTACGCCACAGAACCTTGACCATCGGAATCTACTTCGATCGCAACTGTAGAACTTGAAAATCAACCATTGCCACAGGTTCTTCCACAAATGTCAAATCTTCACTCACTTCTACATTGTCGGGCTGCAACATGTGTGAAGGGTCTGAGATATACTTCCTCAACATCGAGATATGAAATACTGGATGCACCTATAACATACTCGGAGGCAAATCCAACCGATATGCAACAGTGCCAACTCTCTCCAGAATCTCAAACAGTCCGATATATCTCGGTGCTAACTTACCCTTCCTACCAAATCTCATCACACCCTTCATCGGAGATACCTTCAGAAAAATGAAATCTCCAACCTGAAACTCCACATCTCTGCGCCTAGGATCCGCATAACTCTTCTACCTACTAACTGCGGTCTCTAATCTGCGCTTAATCACGGTGACTTTCTCTACAGCATGTTGAACCATCTCAGGTCCAGTCAAAGCTCTCTCATCAATCTCATCCCAACTCAAAGGGGATCTACACTTCCTTCCATACAAAGCCTCATACGGTGCCATACCAATACTGTTATGGTAGCTGTTATTATATGCAAACTCTACGAGTAGCAAATGATCATCCCAGCTACCTCCCAAATCCAGGACACACATCCTCAACATATCTTCTAGTGTCTAGATCGTCCTCTCAGCCTGACCATCTATCTGAGGATGAAAAGCAGTACTAAAATCCAACCTAGTGCCCATCGCTTCTTGCAACTTCTGTAAAAAACGAGAAGTAAACACTGAACCTCTGTCTGACACAATGGACATAGGTACTCCATGAAGGCACACAATATGCTTCACATACAACTTCGCCAATCTAGTAACTGAATTGGTGGCTTTCACAGGTAAGAAATGTGCAGACTTCATCAACTTGTCTACAATCACCCAGATGGAATCGTATCCATCCTTCGAACGAGGTAAACCAACCACAAAATCCATAGCTATCCTTTCCCACTTCCACTCGGGAATAGGAAGAGGCTGAAGCTTCCTAGAAGGCTTCTAATGCTCAACTTTCACTTGCTGACATGTCAGACACTTAGCAACATAATCAGCGACATCCTTCTTCAATCCATCCCACCAGTATACATCTCTGATACTGTGGTACATCTTAGTAATGCCCGGATGAACGCTGTAGGTTGTAGAATGTGCTTTCTCTAGGATCTCTTCTCTCAAATCATCCACATCAGGAACACACAATCTACCACTAATCAACAACACACCATCATCATCAAGTGTGAAATCAGTGAACTTCTCCTACTCTGACATTCTCTGCAAGCTCTTCTAGAATAGGATCTCGGCTCTGAGCTGCTTTAATCCTATCCCTTAGTATAGATCATACTTTAAACTAAGCTAGCATTCCACTTGATCTACTGATATTCATCATCAGACCTTGATCCACCACACAGATGCAACTCCTGGATCAACGGTCTCCTCTCAACACTGATGTGAGCAAGACTGCCTAAGGACTTTCTACTCAAGGCATCTGCTACCACATTAGCTTTACCTGGATGATATAGAATCTCGCAATCATAATCCTTCAACAATTCCAACCATCTCCTCTGCCTTAGATTCAGATCTCTCTGCTGGAAAATGTACTTAAGGCTCTTGTGATCCGTAAATATCTCACAAGTCACCCCGTACAGATAATGTCTCTAAATCTTCAAAGCAAAGATCACTGCAGCCATCTCAAGGTCATGTGTGGGATAGTTCTGCTCATGCTTCTTCAACTGCCTCAAAGCATAGCTATCACCCTTCCATTATGCATCAACACACAACCAAGGCCAATTCTAGAGGCATCACAGTAAACTGTGAACTTATCCACACTATTAGGCAAAGCTAACACTGGCGTTGTGGTCAACTTCTCCTTCAACAACTAAAAAACTATTCTCATAAGCTTCTGACCACTCGAACCTAACATTCTTCTAAGTCAAGTGAGTCATAGGTGCTGCAATTCTAGAAAAATCCTGCACAAACCGCCTATAATACCCGGCTAAACCCAAAAAAATTGAATCTCAATAATAGAAGTCGGTCTAGGCCACTCATACACTACCTCAACCTCTGTGGATCAACCTGAATACCTTCTTTAGACACTACATGTCTAGCCAATTTAGTGTCAAATTACCAAAATACCCCTAGTTATGTAAATTCACTAAAATTAATAAAAAATTCACCAAAAATAATATAATACTCAAAAATTAATTTCTCAACATATAATTCAATAATATCAACAAATATACTCAATTAACCAATTAATTTCAATAAAACACATAATAACCTAATTTTCCAAAAATTACATAAACTAAATAAATTCATATTAATTATATAAAAATCACAAAAATTACAAATAAATTTCTAAAATGCATTTTAACACCTATAAACACCATAAATCACAATTTTATAATTTAATTAATTAAATTTCGAAAATTAGAAAATATTAATAAAATAATAAAAATTCACAAAAATCAAAATAATTCCCAAAAATTCTAAAAAAATTCACAGATGTAGATTAAGCTACTAGTATCAATGTTTGTGAATGAATTTTTAATGAATCAAACCAAATCGAAGCTCAAAAAAAATCAAAAACCCCTAAATGGCCGAAATTACAAATTCAAAACCTAGGGAAATATATACCATTTCAAGTGAAAAAAAGCTTGGAAATGCACTCACCGAAGCTCAAGGAAGAGATAAAGACCAGTGGGGCTCAAAATGGTGGCCGAAAACACGTCGATCAGAGTTAGGATTGATTTTCGGCTTCTTACTGTAAATCCGGCCAAACCATGCTGGAGAAGAAGGTGGTAGGTGGTAGAGCAGGCTAGAAATGGTGGTGGCACACCAGAGGCACATCGACTGGAAGAGGAAGGAGTTGCAGCGGCCGGACAGGGAAGAAAACGATCGGGAAAGAGGAAGGAGAGGGAGTGGCAATTCTATAAATAA
Source organism: Mallotus nudiflorus (assembly GCA_947683625.1). Lineage (NCBI taxonomy): Eukaryota > Viridiplantae > Streptophyta > Magnoliopsida > Malpighiales > Euphorbiaceae > Mallotus > Mallotus nudiflorus. The sequence continues at coordinate 211,979 of CANTUR010000739.1, forward strand.
CTCAAACTTTATTTTTGATAATGATATTATATATA